>JAUYWH010019290.1:0-20267 GCA_034779795.1 Ctenopoma multispine
AGGTGGCGGTTGAAGATCATTCTGACAGGTTCCTCTGCCAGACGTTCCCAGCGGACCCTCACTATACGTTTAGGTCTACCTGGTCTGTCCGGCAGCCTCCCCCGCCATCTGATCCAACTCACCACCAGGTGCAGCAAACTTGATCCCTTCAAATCGAAATCAAAACCACACTACAAGATTACCACTGACAAAACAACCCAGCAACGTGACTACTATACATGTTTTTTTAAAGTTATGTTTATTTGTTTCAACATAGCACCACACAATATTGACTAAGAAAACACAACCCTTGCCAAAAGTCGTCCTTCACCTGATGCTCAAAACATCAGACACGTACGACACAAAATCCCAGAATCCTAGTAACAAATCAAACATGGTCAAAGTTTATTAGGGGACAAAGTTTGACAAAGTTGGTCTGAGGATCAGAGCTAAGGCCTGTTCTCAGCTTTGGTGACAGTGTAACAGACACACAGGAAAAATATAAATAAAAACAATGAATAAAAGAATAACTGAATTATAACAATAAATGAATGAACAAATAATGCTAAATGCTTGACAAACATAAAAAATATATGCAAAAGAAACAATGATAAGTAATCAGCGGATTTCAAAGTGTGTTCACAATTATTGGCATTAAACAGAATAGAACTGGGAAACATTATATTTTCTTCAAAAGCCACATGAAACAGTGTGGAATAACTTAAAATTTAAAAATTAAATAAGAGAAAAATAATCATCCAGCAAATAAACACACATGGATCATTTATAGTTAATTTCATTGATTTATAATTATTATTTATAATTTATTCATATTTCTGTGTGATGTCAAAAGAAATGAAACACTGGTGAAATTCAAGAGCCTCATACATGACAAATACCAGGATGACTGTGCCAGATTTATAACAGCTGCTAGTTTAAAAAAGATCAAGTTTTCCTGAAATATAAATACATAAGAGAGTAAAAGATGTTATATTGAGAATGGGATAATTCTTCACTGACAGTATGACAGTATGTAGACAGTTCATAGAGTCCGCGCACACCTGTGATGGCAAAATAAAATAATCTTCCTGGGAGTTTGTTGATCTTTACTGTAGCTTTTCATAGAAAAACATGAAATGTACTATAAATTATCCATGTGTATTTCTTTGTTTAAAATTTAGTTTTCTATAACAATACTGTGTAATAAGGGGTTATGTATATCCAAAGGAAATCAGACTTCCCTCTCCCCAAACTCCTTCCCTGATTTTCTCCATCTTCATGTTGGCACATGTGGTAGCTGCGCGCTTGTTTCAGCAGTGCGTGATTTTGGATTGGTCTGTATCCTCGGCACGCCAAGCCCCAAAAATCAAATACACTTCATCATTTGGAGGTCTACATGCGTAAAACGTTTTATTTTTATCTCCTGAGCATGTTGAATATAAATTTAACTGTTGTTGTTTAGTTGACATTTATGTAATTTGCTAAAATATTTACATTTAAACTATATACACATTTGTATAATTAAGTATAAATACGAGTTTAAAATAACTTGCTGAATCTACCTCTGTGGTCTCTACCTGCATTTACCTTAGGCTATGTGCTTTTAGTTTCTGATTGGTTTACACTGTCACATGAGAGTTAGGAACAAGGAAATGAAGTTGTTGTGAAGTTCTTGAAGTGTGGAGAGCAGTAAAGAACTGCTGAAGAAAGCTATCCATCTCCATCCCTCTCTTTATTCTAAGAAGAGTGATTCAACCATCACACACTGAACCCTCACATTGTATTTGGTGGCGTTATTTTGGTGCATTTGGTGAGTTTTATTCCTCTGTAGGGTTGCTTTTTACGATACAATACGCTACACTTTATTGTCTCAAGTAGGGGACTTTGTCTTGGACTGCAAAGGCTGCACATATAGCTGACATGACATTGAGAAACAAGAACAAAAAACAGTAACAACGATACAACCAAGTAAAAGCAATCCACCCATCCAGTTTTTGTGCTGCTTGGGCTTTTTTAACTCCTTGAGAGCCATTAATGTTCTGGAAACTAATTCCTGACAGATAGTTTTGAAAAGATTAAGGATTTTTGTAGTTTTGTAGTTTTTGTAGAGGTCGGTGGGTTGACAGACCTCACATACCTCTTCTAGTAGTGTTGGGTGAAGACCTCTGATAGAAAGCAATATATAGAAATGTTATTATACAAATAGATGTACATTAAGCTTAATAAGCAGTATAATTACCAATTTTAATGTTTAAATTGATTATTTTTTATCATTTAAAATAAAACAGCAGTACTTAGAAATATAAGTACAAAATTGATATTTTATCCACTGTGAATTGTAAATCCTGTGAAAGAAACAAAAACAACAAAAACCCTTAGATTACAGATTACTTTCAAATTACTAAAATAACATTTGCACCGATGTTTCAGCCCTGACAGTCTAAATGTGAATTCCTATTCCTGTGTTCAAGTCTCAAGAGGTTGTTCCTCATCAACTATGGTGATTATCTCTAGTTGTTTTACAAAGTTCCCCAGTGGACCTGAAGGACAATATACAACAACTATGGACATTTTTAAAGGGTGTGTGGGTAGAGCAGTCCAACCCAGGGTGAGCGGTTTGATTCTCTGTCCCCACAAAACTACATCTCCGAGGTGTCCTTGGACAAGACAACAAAACCCTGTAGTAGTGCTAACACAGGTCTAGCAGCTGTCCAAACAACAATTTCCCAAAGGGGATCAATAAAGTATTCAATATTATTATTAGTAGTAGTACCCTGAAAATAGATCATCCACCAAGGAATCTTTCAAGACGTTGGTCTTGATGCTTTAAAGTTGCAGTACAGGCTATGACCTCACCTGTTGCAGATTTAGCAACGGTGGAGACCGTTGCCTGACGTCTTCAACAAAGAGAGACTAAGTAGTCTCTAGTAGAGACTAAGTAGCTTTAAGGCTTTCCATCCAATTGGTTCTTGCTTCATGGTCCTTCGTTTGCCCTACTGTGCCACAAGTGGACAATAAATGTAAAACAGGTTTGTGAAGCTTTGAATTGAATACATGAATGAATGTTTGTGATGCCAATACATAAATAATTAACTTAAAGGGAAAGTGGAAACAAATTAGGGAGAGTCCCAGATGTATTATTCCCCTGTGCAGCATTATCTTCCCTCACATGTACATCAGAGATGTGATGCCAGGGATGACAACGATCATTTCTGTTATCAGTATGCATCTTTACTTTACTTTGCAGACGCTTTTATCCAAAAAGACTTGCTCAAGGACACACCTGATATGGGGGATGGGCTAGGAATCTGGGCTGGTGAGCTACCAGGCAGCTATGCATCACACCCATCTTACCAACACTTGATACACAGTCGCTATTATGATTACAGTAACACATGCAGGGATAGTCTGAGTCCAGCTACAAGGAGAAGTCCACACTCAAGGGGCAGTGTTTGTTTCCAATCTCCTGTAAGGCATGGGCAACCCAACTCTAGAGAAACTCCCGTTGGCTGCTGATAAGCGGCAAACACCAGCTACTGTATCACAGTTCCACAATGACACCCTACAGGTGATGCTTGACAACAGTGATTCACAAATGGATGCAGATCTAAGTTTCATCCTACATCTTTGCTATAGTGGAAAACATTGAAGTGTGTGCTTTCATTGACTCTGGCTCCTTTATCTCCATTTTGAAATTCTAACCCAGCCTTAAAACTATCCCATAACTGTGTCCACTGTGCCAGCTCGTTCAGTTAACATTTAACATTTTAGGTAAGTTGTTTTGAAAACAGGTATAGCAAGAGGAAGTTGAGATTTTCAGAGGTGCTTATCAGCCAATCATGTTAGGTAAGACTCTATGCCCTACTTGATTTTACTTACTACATTTTCACATTCAGTCTCTCAAAACACTGCATCCAAAATATTCAGCAGTATTCAGTAAATATTCAGAGGACAGAGGTCACACAGGGGTAATCTAACAACATATTAGTTTCGGTGATGCCAACTGAACAGAGAGTTTATAGAGTGACACCAGAACAGAGCTATTTACATATATACATTTACACATGTGATAATTTACATATTAAAAGTATAAATAGAGAATTAGCAGGATTGAAGATGATCAGAAATTGACTCCATGACTCCTCTTCAGCAAACAGTATGTGACTGCTGCATCACTAAACTGCTGTTGCTTTTATTTTGGACAAAGTGCCAACAAAAACGAATTTGTAATGAAATAAATGATTTATATTTTAACATTTTTCATATATAATATATATTTTCAACCGAATATTTTGTTTCTGGAGTGTTAAGACACATTTTGCAAAACAGGAAAGGGTACAGTGAGATGAGGAGTTTAAATCAGTCAATTCTGACATTTACTTGGCTTACTTTCCAATTAAAAACGTAAGGTGGGACAAACGGGCCACTTTTCCCGGTCCCACAGCAAAGCGAAGGGGGCCCAGAACTGAGCCCTTCAACCCAACAAATTATCAAAAGGAATTATATTTCAAAATGAGCCTATTTGTGGAAACAAATATGTAATATTTTAGTGACATAAAGCGTTTTGGGTTTTTTTCTTCGTAATTGTCCTTGAAATAGTGTCAATAATACCTCCCTCCTACACAGAAATAGTTTGGCCACAAACAACAACTTTTGACTTTGAGTTTATTTAGTGCTCTCCAGTAAATTGTCTAATAGTTGTGGACTACAGGAACCACTTTAATGACAGATGTAGACAATTGGACCTCACCCCAGTCAGTCTACACCTACGATCCTAAGTGAGGAGTGAGAGCAGACAAGATCCTTCAGGTGGCACGAGACCTGCTGCTTATTGAAGAGAAGAAAAGCTCACGAGGAACTATGTGACATTCACCCAATCAGAGAAGAAAGTCTTAGTCAAAGGCCTAAATTATGCCATCACTCCAAAACAGGTTCCTATTGTGGACTGCATTACAGCCAGATCCGGCTCACAAGATTACGACTTGGTGCCCCGTAATCAACCTCCTACAGCCGCATCACTACCCACTCTACTCCACCATGCGCTCATTCCTAATCGTAACCCATAAATTTAAGCCTAACCCTAATTTTATTTAATAATTTTACACTTTATAATAATTAGTAGAATGTGCAAGCAAAACAACATAAAACAAATATTTCTGAATATCTTGAGTGCATTTGACCAGGACAGATGTAGAGTAGATTTATCTGTTACTGTACAGTATAAGTAAAACATGTAGCTGCAGCAGACAGAGACTTAATGTAACACATGTAACAATTATTATCTAGTTGTGACATGTGTTTCCAGATCTCACGATAGACACAGAAACTTTGAATAACTGTTCACCATCAGGTCTGTTCATCTGCTGTAATACATCTACACGATGAGCTCATATCAGAGCTGTCTCTGATTACAGCTAGAGAATCTGCAGACCAGAGCAACAACATACCAGTGGCAGAAGCTGAACAACCACAATGCAAAGTATCTACAGCCCTTTCTAATGCACAGCCACCAAAACTAAACTTGCTTTTGGAGGATCAACACACAGAAGAAAACTGAAACGAGAACCCACCAATAACTACAACAAGAAAGTGACTGTTTGAAGCACTTAGCAATGGAAAACACCATTGACAGAGGAGCCTGTCACCGTTTGTATCCGAGTGATTCCACGCCTTCCCTCTACTGACTTCTAAAGATACAAAAGCAAGTATTAACTCAGTAACTCATTCACTCATACCATAACTATCTTGGCACCACTGGTTGCACACGTGGTCGACCACATCCACAGAGTTTGCTTAAGGTCAAGGAACTGAAACTGGATACTGATGAAACCATAGTCATGTTGACGATTTCACATCTCTCTTCACCACTGATGCCTTAACAGCTGTAACACTGAGACTGGAGGAAGACGGCACCCTCACCATCAGAAGCAGCCTTTCTCTCCTTATTCCTGCACCTGTGTCTGAACACCGCTTACTTACCTTACACAGCTGACCTCTACCAACAGAGAGATAGGTTTCCTGTTGTCACCCATTGTAGCCAACTTGTACATGGAAGAAGTAGAGGTAAAAGCACTCGACCACTAAGACATTGGTTCAGGTATGTGGATGACACTCAAGGTGACACTCAAGACCTAGAAGGTACAGGCCCTCACAGACCACATAAACTCAGTGGACACGTACATCAAATTCACCAGGGAAGACACCAACAACAACCAGCTGGCTTTCCTGGAATGTGCGCTTCTCACTGGGATTGATGGAAGACTAGAAATAGAAATGTACAGGAAACCCACCCACACTCACCTATTGTTTGACTTACATCATCTACTACAAGACAAGCTAGAAATAACTAGTATTCTGAACCACAGAGCGGAACAAATCCCCACCTCAAAAGAGTGTGATAGAGACTCATCCACAGTAAAGACAGGACAAAAGTGCTCTGAGTTTTACATTGGAGAGACCGAACAGCCGCCACACAAGGGCATGGCCCAGCACAGGAGTAGCAACACCTCAGGACCAGAATCAGCTGTGTACCTCAATTCCACTGATGAACAACACTCATTTAAGGACAACAATGTTCACATATTTAATAGAGAAGACACGTGGTCTGAGAGAGGAGAAATATTCCTTCATTCAACAGAGGTTTTTTAGTATGACTAAACCTGCTATAATTGTTAAACTAAACTAAGGTATGTGTAACATATAGGTAACAGTTCTTAAAAGTTAGTTGCCCACAGTTAAATAATGCTAAAAACACGAAGTGTTATCTGCATGTAGCTTAAAGTAGACCCACTGATTTCCTTTTCTACTCTCTGTCTTCCTCTCAGTGTCTCTGACTCCAGCCATGTTCTCCCTTTCAACCCTACTCCACCTCTATCTGAATCTTCTGTTTATGTCCTACAACTCGCCTGTTCTTTCCTGTGAGACTGGGACCCGCAGTCAATGTGAGTCCGCTCCCTTTGTACCAGGCTACAACCTGGTGGGGGAGGGTTTTGACGTGGTCACCCTGCAGCGAAAAGGAGCCTACATGATTGACGTGAAGACTTTCCTCACTCCAAATGGCACCTGCACCCTCTGCGCCAACCGCCAACAACGCTACAAACTGCAGAAGGTATTTTAAATCAAGTAGACACAAAGACAGATTCTTGTTCTGCAGCATCTTAAACAGCTGTGTATATGTTATGTTTATTTTTATCTTTATTTTCAGCTGCCAGTATCTGCAGTGGACTGGCGTGCATTCAGCAGATGCGTGACCGGAATCTCCCACAAAGCACACACCTCAGTTAGGTATCATATTATTTTTATTTAATTTTATTAATTATTTTTCTGTGCAAATAGATCAATTTTATCTTGATGAGTTAGGCCTTATCAGGGCTCTTTGTTTCTAGTAATTTACGGAAACCGAATAGTAATTGCTTGTGTCTTCTCCTTGTAAGTCGCTTTGGATAAAAGCGACTTACAAGTAAAGTAAAGTAAATTCGTTGGCTCTACAAATTAAACTTTCTATTGATTGTTTAAAAATCAGCCTGATTTTGCAACAGAGTCACATATATAAGTGTCTGAGATTACTATTACTGTCTACTACTACCCTAAGTTGTCATTGTTCATCATATCTATAACCACCTTTTATATTTTATGTTAATTTGTAAAGTTTTAATTGAGCACACAAAAATTTTTTATCATGATTCTTTTTTTGCCCGCAGTTCACTGATTGACACTTATATGACAGAGGACAGTCACAACTGGCAGGTAGGAAACATCTCACAGATACTATGTAAAAAATGCATTGCATATTAATATTGTGACTAGCATATGAGTAGTTGATTCTGTTGCTTTTAACTACCATTTTTGTTTTAGGGAAACAAACACATTGCAGATAGAGAAAACCTAAACCATTTTTTCTGATGAAGAAGGCTGATATGATCATGATGATAATCCTGCTGCCTAATCACTGTGAATATTAATGGGCTTTTGAATCTGATGGTTTTAATGCTAACAGAAGTACTAGTGTGTTAGGAGTATTTGCTAAATATTTATTTTACAGTATACATAATGACTATGGTTAAACGTTAATCAGCTTGTGAGCTTATATATGTTTATCTCTCTCTACCAGGCTGGCCTAAATGTTGAAAAGTTTGTGACTGCAGGCTTGAAAGTTGGAGGAACACGTTCCAAAGTTTACAACTTTGCTACAGGCAAGAGCAAAGAGGACCGCCACACCTTCAGCACACACGAGGTCATCTGTAGATATTACAGGTAGGGTGTGATGATCCCTGCACCACTGTAATGGTCCTATTTTCAGTTAATTGTTTTACAATTTATTATTCTTTCTGTTTGTGTCTAGTTATCGTGTGACAAGCAAACCGTCCCGCAGCTCTGAGTTCACTAAGGATTTGGCCGAGCTGCCAAGAGACTACAACTCTTCCACCAGGGCACAGTACAATGACCTTATACAGACCTATGGCACTCACTACATTCGCCAGGTTAAAAACACACAAGCATACACCGTATTGTATCTTGAAGATAAATATATATTTACACTGTATTTCGTTTCAGGTTCATCTTGGGGGGCGACTGAGGCGAGTCACAGCTTCACGTACTTGTTTGTCAACACTGAATGGACTGTCCTCGAGCGAGGTACATGTATCCCACTACCAGCCAGTACACTGATAAAAACTGTGTAGTTGTACAAACATAAAAACATCTGCTGATTCAGTACAATACCCTAAAAGGTTGTGTATTGTTGTGTTTTCCAGTTATCCTTACAGTCACATGACAATCTGAGCAGTGCACTAATATTTTGTATTTGTTTGAAGTATAGTAAAACTAAATTTGTCAGTGCTGGAATCAATTTACACAGAAACCCAGGAAACTGCAAGTAGATTACATACATTGTCTTACAACTGTATATAAGCATATTAAGACATTCACACTCACACCTAACTGCTTGTCTTTGGACAGTAGGAGCTTCAGTGCTCCTTCATATATGAACACCCTTCCTCCAAATAAGTTGGGTGACTGGTTGAATATGAGGGATTTTATCCTCGTTTTTAATGGTCTTACTATAAGGAAACTTTAAATGCTACTAGGCACTGATCATATATACCTTTCATCTGTCCTCTAGGTCCACTCCTGCTTAAACTTTGGTGTTAATGTAGGCCTGGGGCAGGTTACATTATCCGGTCACAGTCAGTCCTGCAACAAGGTCCTACAGAACCAGGGCATCTCCACCGGGTTTAGTGGTGGCCTCCACCAACACTACACAGAGGTGATAGGAGGTACTGGTTGGTATGGGGAGTTTTCCCTCACTCACAATGACTCCCTGGGCTACAGACACTGGCTGAACACCCTTAAGGAGCACCCGGATGTTGTTTGGTATTCACTTAAGCCAATGTACAAGTTAATGCCAAAGAAGCCACAGAAGGAAGGGATGAAAGCTGCCATAGAGCAATACCTAGAAGACAACGCTGTGAGCAGCTCACACAGTGAACTTAATTGTTGGTCCACGTCTAATCTGGATTATAACTGCTGCCCCCTACAGGCCTGGAGGGGGACACTTGATGTAACCATCATCCGAGCCTGGGGTCTGGCTGGAGATATCATTGGCCCCACAGAGGCGTGAGTTGATTAATGTCATGATCAGCATTGAGACAAATACTTTGGGGGTGGACTTATTTTATAAGATAAGCTGTTGCATCACTGTTCAAAGGGACTTTTTAAAGGTCAATTTAATTCAACTTTATTTATATAGCGCCAAATCACAACAAAAGTCATCTCAAGGCACTTTGCATTCTAAGGTTTAAGACCTTACAGAATATAAGTATATACAGAATAATGTAGGAAACCCAACAGTCCCACTTGAGCAGTACTAGACAACAGTGAAGAGGAAAAACTCCCCTTAACAGGGGTGTCCAATCCTGACCCTCGAGGGCCACCTGAAAACGTCAAATAGAAGTAGGATAACTCACATATGGATAACTGACATAAGCAAACAAGCAAGAGGTATGTGTTAGGGAACAGATCAAGTCATTGAGCCTAAGATAAAATATGTAATTGGTTTGTATAGTCACATCACTTTATAGATTTTTATATATCAAACAAAAATAACAAGTTGTTGTTTTTCCCTTGTTTTCTGTCACTCACAGGTATGCTAAAATGTGGTTTGGTTCGTTCTACCACAGGACAAAGATGATCCGCTCAAACAACCCCTATTGGAACGAACGTTATTATCTGGGCAAAGTAAGTAAATAAGTTCATTACAAATCAGCTCAAACTACCAGAAAGTACAAACTTTAATCCCATCATCAGGTCTCATGGCCACTGCAAATAACATGTTCACCACCAGTACGTAACTATAATAAAAAATTTACTTTGTTCAAATTGGTTAAATAATATGTTTTGGACTTTGGGCAACAAAAGGATCACAGATCATACAGGTGACCATCCATGCTTCTATGGACAATCTTGCGTATTAGCCCAGCGACAGACTGATAACTTGCACATGGTGTACCCCACCTCTTGCCCAGAGACAGCTGACTACCTGTAGGCAGACTTTTATGAACAGATAAGCACCTGAAATTAAGGACACAAAATCATCCACTGTTTGGCATCCTTCTAGTTGGTGCCCATGCAACACTTAGACACCTACACCTAAAAATGGCTGTGGGAATCAACCAGTACGTCCCCGGCACATTTGATCCTAACCTCATGGAAATTTTACTAAATTGCTGTAACTGATTAGACCCACTATTATTGTCTCAAGATAATCAACATAGTCCAACATTTGAAATGTAAAATGAAAGGTATTTTAATATTAGTTTGTTTATTTATTTATTTTTATGTAGGTGGACACACACTCCAGACTGAGGGTTCAGGTGTGGGATAAGGATCTTAAGCATGACGACCTCCTGGGATCATGTGAGAGGAGTCCGGTACAGGGCTCACACAGTTTCACCTGTTCAACTAAAAGGGGCGGCTTCGAGGTTAGGTACACTCTGACGTGTGACAAGCATCTGACTGGAGACCACTGTAACCTGTACAAACCATCTCCACAATGAGAAATTAATATCTCACTCAACTCCCTATAGCTGATAGCTTTTCATTAATCGAGTGATATCATTTCAGATTTGCTGATTTGCTTTAAGCACAATGAACCAAAAATCAGCATTTATTTAGTTATTTTCCATTTACAGTATATGTGAGTTAATTCAAATATTTTGAGTAAAAGTATTCCACACAAGTATTACCACTGCTTTACTCACATAAATTTGTGACAAGTAACACTGCAGGTTTCTGTAATGTTTTGAATTGTGATGGTGGGACACCGGCATTTGAACTGTAGATTGTGCAACTGGTGATTTTTTTTATTTTCATTTGTGTGAAAACTTTCATTAAATTTATTTGGTCAATTTTTGTGACTTACTCATGCAAGTCAAGATTGTCAAACATATGTTTCATGTCCTTAAGAATACAGGAAACAGATTATTTCCAGTGCCATACAGTAGGTACACATACTCTGTAAATACTGCAGCTAGGCAACAACCTCATCAATAGATAATAGATGGATTAGGTTGTGTCTGGTGACAAGCATGC
The DNA here is from genome assembly GCA_034779795.1 of Ctenopoma multispine. Classification (NCBI taxonomy): domain Eukaryota; kingdom Metazoa; phylum Chordata; class Actinopteri; order Anabantiformes; family Anabantidae; genus Ctenopoma; species Ctenopoma multispine. Next base: position 11,569 of record JAUYWH010019290.1, read on the forward strand.
ACCTGAATGCACCATGCAGTGCATCACAATCTTCAAAAAATTAATGATGATGATGATGATGATAACCAAATGCCTGACCACATATGTTGATTGTTTCTTAAATAAACCAGACAGTCACACATTGGTACAATAACCACAAGTTAAATTACTTGTAATGTGTTTAACAGTTCTTTGAAGTTATAATCAGTTACCTTTTTAACATATACATTTAATTTATATTAACATGGATGATGTTGGCTGCTTATGTTGTAACTTTAGTTAATAGTAGAGGCAAATCTTGTTTTAACCTTTTATGATGGGGTTATGTTTTAAATTTAATTCATAAATGTGACAATGTGAAAAGTCGAATTATGTGAGCTGTGTATTTTGTGTCTTTAATGCAAAAGTAAACTGCCAACATGATTCATATCATTCAGAAACAGTTGTTTGTTAGTCTGACTGCTGTCTGACAAAAGTCATAATATAAAATTATACTCTTAAGATAACTCTCAGTTAACTCTCAGTGTTTACCTGCTGTTATGATGTTACAGTGTTTGCCAATAAACTCCAATCAAATAAAACATCAATGTTTTATCTGTTTATACAGTCACAGTCATTAACTAGTTTTTGTCATGTATACTGTAAAATATTGTTGCTGTATCTTGAAAATCTTCTGCACGGTTAGCATAATTATTAAACCTTTATTTATGCACCATCACTGATCAATCAACCAATCAATTTCCACATTGTAAAATAAGGTGAACATCTACTTTAATTTCTGTTTCCTGCTATGAAATATGTTCACAATTGATTTAAATCCATTTAAGATTTTAGGGGGAAAAAACAGCCCAGGTTATTAACATGGTATTGATTGTATTCTCAGATGTATCAGTTATAACTTTCCACATTAAACATGTTTGTTTTAATATCCATACAATGTAAAGAAACATATAATTGAGAATTAGACATTATTATAGTGTCCCTGCAGCGTAGTGTAATATATTAATCAATAGTTCCGCAATAATTAGAGGTTTAATTGATAAACTTCTTCATAAAGGGAGATTTGGGGCAGTTATCCACTTTGACCAGTTACCATAAGAATTTCACTTTAACGTGGTGCAATTCAGAGTGGTCATTTGTTAGTATGTTCTTGACAAATTCTGCCCCCATGTGACCAATGACAACTAACACGGCTGTAAAAAATTATATTACTATTCTATAAAATTATGAAACACCAACAATAACATACGGCTGATCCTGATCTTTACTGGCTTTGACAGTTAGAAATGTGTAATTTGCACCAAAATACAATTTCAGCCACACTGTGTCCTGCATTATTAATTATCTGGACCTTTCTTGTGAAGACAAAACTGTAGTTTAAACACCTTAGGATTTATATTGTTGAGTTGAAGACATGTTGAGTATTCTTTGAGCACAGGAGAACAAAAATAGTATTTCTAAAAATATTTTTCAGTGATATCAACCAATACAACCTTCCAAAAGTCAGAGACAACAGGGCAAAAACAAAAAATAAGTATAAAAGCAATACTCATTACTAATATAAATTAAATAAATTAAAATATACTTAATAAATTAAACCAGTTCAAGCAAATCAAACAGTACTGCAGCATCAACAATGTCCCTCTTTAAAAGTTAATCTTTAAAAAGGCCACATATAGATACATATAGAGGTACATTTACTATTCTCAGTAAACTGGGTCTTTTTAATGTACAACTCTTTAGAATAAAATGTGCTATTATACTGGCAGCACAACATGCTAAATGATTCTAAGAGTAAAACAGAAATACAGAGAGTTGGCTGGAGGCACAGGTTGATTCCTGGATCAACCTGATCCATCCCGAGTCAAACACCAGTACAAATAATTATATAGTAATAATGTATGTGCAGTCACAAAATAGTAGTAGTAGTAGTAGTAGTACTAGTAAGACACCAGGCAGGGAGATGACATAAATGCAGACACATGCAGACCAATAGAACATTTTAGAACATGGGCTTACTGATAGAAAAATGGACAAAATTCATTAAGACCAGACTGTAGAAAGAACAATGGACACAAAGAGGTCAGGACTGTGCAGTTAGATAAATCTCACAGCTTACAGCCAAAAGTCATAGAACATGTAAGCAATCAAATAAACAGAAAACAGGAAAACTTTATACAAATCCAAAATAAATATACACAATGTAATGCAACACAGAATAAATAACACAAATGCAGAAAACTTGATCCCTTAAAATCGAAACCAAAACCACGCTACAAGGTTACCACTGGCAAAACAACCCAGCAACGTGACTGCGATACATGTTGTGTTTGTTTGTTTCAACATAGCACCACACAATATTGACTAAGAAAACACAACTCTTAGTGCCAGAAGTCGTCCTTCACCTGACGCTCAAAACATCAGACACGTACGACACAAAAACGAAAAGAGGCCGTCAGTGGTCAAAGTTTATTAGGTGAAAAAGTTGTGGTGCCAGATTCTGGTAAAAAACAAGAACTTTCTTTCTAGTTAAATTTCATAGATTTCAAAACAACCATCAAATGAGATGGTTTGATGATCAGAGCAAAGGGCTGTTCTCTGCTTTTTTATTTTTTTATTTTTGTTTGGTGACACACACAAACACACACACAAAAACTAAAGTTTTGTCCAGATTTGATTCAATGACAACACAAACATATGTCTTAGGCAGACACCAGTCAAGTATTTACTTCATGTAGAGCTGAACTCTAGTTACCCAAAGAGTAGAAGAAAAAGCTTTTTTTTCCAGCTTGTAAATACTAATTCAAACAGTAAGAAAAATACACAATGAATAAAGGATTGACTGAATAATAATTCAAATAATGCTACATAGTCATCAAACATGAAAAATATATGCAAAAGAAACAATGATAACTAATCACTTGATTTCAAAGTGTGTTCACAATTATTATATTATTATATTATAACTCTGCCATCATAGGTTCAGTCAGGAAACACTAGTAGTTAGTAGGTGTGAATGGACCCTATGAACTGTCACTGTCAGCGAAGAATTATCCCATCCTCATGATGAAATCTTTTACTCTCTTATGTATTTATGTTTTAGAAAAACTTGATCCTTGTCAAATTACCAGCTGTTATAAATCTGGCACAGTCATCCAGGTATTTGTCATATGACGCTGTTGGATTCGTTTGATTTGATTTGACATCACACACAAACACACACTGAGTAAACAGCTTGTTAAAATGTGCAAAGGTAACATGATACAGTTTCTAACAAAATGTTACTTAATGAATAATAATATCACAAAAGAAAAACGGCAATAAACATTTTTTAAAAGAAGAAAAGACAGAAAATATGATCATAATTATCTTCATAATGCAACACTGTGTTTTCTCTTGTTGTTTGTTGTCCGGGAATAAGTTTAGTTCTACCAATACATAATATAATAATATCTATAAATCTATTCCTGAAATCAAACAGTTGCAGTGCTTATAAAATTAAATGATGTTAGACTGACTTAAAGTCTTTTTAAAAATGAAGGAATTCACATTATAATTTAAGTAAAAAATATATAATATCTCATCTTAGAGCTAATATGAAGTGAAGTGTTCTCCGTAACTGCAGCATGTTTTTTATATTTGGTTTTAGATGGTTTTGCTACTATAATTTCCTGACCTTGAAATGGTCTTGGAACGGTGCTGTTCCAAGTGCAGCTCAGATGTTGCACTTGGAACATGTTGCAGGTAGAATAAAATAAACAGGTTGGAGGTTTATTCAGATAATACAGTGCCAAATCAAAGTGCCATTGATTGCCACATGATCACCCAGCTCGTTCACTCTGATTGAAAGGATGTCCAAATGACATCAGGCTGCTATAAAATAACCACACACCCCTATATATTCAGACTGGTCTGATGCCTTTCAGATTACTGGGGCTCATTAGTACTGTGTCCCCAGACAGACAGGACCTACCTCTTCAGCACACCAAGCTCTGATTTCTTAAACACAAGTTGATCATTTGAAGGTCTGCACAGGTAAAACACAGTCATTTTTGTTTCTTGATGCACATATAAAATATAAATCTATAGTTGTGTCGTAGTCTTACCTTTCCTTTGTCTTTGGAAAACTGGCTGTGTGGCTGTGATTTCACCAAACGTGAACGCTGTGAACTGACCAGATTGTCATTGTGTTGTTGGTCAAACACATACACTTGCATGTGGCAATGATGCACAAATTGTGTGTGCACCAGGCTCTGTCCATAAGGCATGGTCCTTATCTGAATGGCCTACCGTGTTGTAGTAAACATGTAACATGTCAAACAAAATGTACTGGGCAAACAATGCAGAGAAAGACTTCTTTGTTTATACAGAATATCATGTGCTGACTTTGTGACAGGAGTGTTCATATTTGCAAGTCAGACTGAACAATGGCAGTTACTGTACTTCCAGACTTTCCAACATGAGCAAAAAGGTGTCACTCTCAAATTTAAAACCCTGGTAAAGTTTTGGCACCCGACAAAATCAACATGTTTGGTTGATTATGAGGTGAAAATTACGTGCATGTGTAAATACAAATGTTGCAGCAAATGTTGCAGCAAAAATGTGTATTTCTTTTATTTCAACATGTCAGTACTGAATGCATATCTTAGGGACATTTATACTCTTGAAATTTTATCCAAATAACAACGTTCTTTGTTTGTACTGTAAATGCGTTGGTGTGGTACTTTCCCTTTTCCTTTCTCTTTGATCAGAGAGCAGCTGTAACAAAGCAGTTTTCCTGGGATTAATAGAGTTTTTAAAAATCTTTTTAAGGTAATTTTTAGATTTAAAGAACCACATTGGCGCTTCATCGTAGTTTTATGCAGAACAGTGGTGGTCTGTCATATTGGAATAAGTGGTCAAAACAGAAACCAATCCTGTTGAATTTAAAAATTCAACAGGATTTTTTCATTAAAGATATCTTCATATATTTATAACCACCCAAAACTGCAGTTTAATGTATCTACAATAATGTTTTGTCTAGTCATAAATCCAGTTTTAGTTAAAACTAAAATCTTTAAATCTTTAATTAAATTTCAACTAGAAATATCTTAGTTTGAGACACTCACGTCAGTTGACCTGTAAATATTTAAATTGAGTTAGGTTTGAAATGTTTTTGAGAATTCTTTTTACTATGACACAGCCTGTCATAACTGTCAAAATAAGTATGTGTGAGCAACATATTTGTTGTTACCTGCAGACAGGCTCATACTCGCCTTATCTCAGCTGAGAGACAGATACGGCAGAAGTACACGAGTAGCCTTGCTGAGGCCTGGAGAGGTAAATGTTTTCTATATTCATGATACAGAATGTGAATCATAAATGACACAAGTTGCCCACAGTTCACTAAACTACAGATCTTATCTTCATTAATAACAACATACAGATGAATTAGACTCACTGATTTCCTTCTCTGTTCTTTCAGGGTCCCTTTGACTTCAGCCATGTTCTCCTTCTCAACACCACCCCATCACTATCTGAGTCTCCTCCTGTTTCTGTCCTACCACTCTCCTGTTCTTCCCTGTCATAATGCAGACTACAGTCAATGTGAGTCCGCTCCCTTTGTACCAGGATACAAAATGGTGGGGGAGGGTTTTGATGTGGTGACCTTGCAGCGAAAGGGAGCCTACATAATTGATGTGAAGACTTTCCTCAATCCAAATGGCACCTGTACCCTCTGCTCCAACCCTCATCAAGGCAACAGGCTGCAGAAGGTATTTTAAATCATCAACACACAGACTTTAATTCTGTAGCAGATGTGCATATTTAATTTTGTGGTGTTTTTACCTTCATTTTCAGCTGCCAGTATCCGCAGTGGACTGGCATGCATTCAGCCAATGTGATACTGGAATCTCACACAGAATACACAGCTCTGTTAGGTAACATATTACACAGCGTTATATAATTAAGATGCATACAATTTATAAAGGAATCAAATTAATAAGGAAAGTTCAAACGTATTAGCTTAAACAGTAACAAAAGTAAAATTACACTTATATGAAATTTTATTTTTTAATAATCATTATTGACGTATACATGTAAATATTACTAATATTGTAGCTGGTAAAGGTGGAACTAAGTTTAACCAATATGTGTACAGTCAGATGGTTATTCACAGTTATACATTATAATTACTTGATTGTAATTGTAATGAAACCCTGAGCAAAATGTAATTTTTCATGATTCTGTAATTTTGTTCACAGTTCTCTGATTGACACTTATACCAACGAGGACATTCACGGCTGGCAGGTAGAAAACATTGCATCGAATTTATGTTGGAGAAACAAACACAGATAAAGAAAGATATTTCCTATCAAGAAGGCTGATGTGATCATCTTGCTGCCTAAATACTGTGAATATTACTGAGCTTTATGGCTCATTATTAGTCACTTGAATCTGATGTCCTTAATACTAACAGAAAAAAGTACCGGTATTTTAAAAGTATTGGCTAAAGGTTTGTTTTACAATATACATAATGAGTGTGTTGAACTGTTAAGCATGTTAGTTTAACATTTTCTCATCTCTTTTATCAGGACGGCCTAGATTTGGATGAGTTTGTGGAAGCCGACCAGTTTGTAGGAGGAACACGTTCTAATGTGTATAAGTTTGCTGCAGACAAGAGCAGTGAGGATCGCTACACCTTTAGCACGCATGATGTCATTTGTAGACATTACAGGTAGTGTGTGACAAACTCTGCATCACCATTAGGATCATAATTTTCAGTCACTTGCTAAGATATTGCATTATTTGGTTTGTGTCTAGTTACCGTGTGTCAAGCACCCCCCTTCTCAGTACTGAGTTCACTAAGGATTTGGCAAAGCTGCCAGGAACCTATGACTCCTCCACTCAGAAGCAGTACAAGGACTTTATAGAGACCTATGGCACTCACTACATTCGCCAGGTTAAACACAAACACACACCATATTGTTTTATTTTGTAAGAAATATATTTAGTTGTTTCAGTAACAATGGAATAATTCCAGCTTCAAATGGGGGGACGACTCAGGCAAATCACAGCTGCTCGAACTTGTCTGTCAACGCTGAACAGGCTGTCGTCAGAGAAGGTACATGCATCACACTTAAACTGTACAATGTCAATAAACTGTGTTTTTATAACAAACATACTGTGTGAACAAAATGACATCTGTACACTATAAATTACTATTATTTAGCTATGTATTCTGTAAATATAAAATGTTAATTTAATTATTTTACTTTAGGCAATCTGAGCAATGCTGTACTATGCTATAATATTTAAAATTTACTGTATGATCTTGTGACTTGTATAGTGAAGCAGAGACATGGTCAGGAAACGGTGGTAGCTCTAGCCATTCACAGCTTTAGTAAAATTATACTTTAGATGCTACTAACCACAGATTATAAATAATAAATGTCCTCTAGGTCCACTCCTGCTTAAAACTGGGTGTCAATGTAGGCCTGGGGCAGATGAAATTACCCAATGACGAGTCCTGCAACAGGGTGCTACTGAACCAGGATGCTGCAACCCAGTATAGTGGTGGCCTTCATCAGCACTACACCGAGGTGACTGGAGGCAATGGCTGGTTGGGGGAGTTTTCACTCACTCATGATGAGTCTCTCGGCTACAAAAACTGGCTGAGTACCCTTAAGGACCATCCAGATGGTGTTTGGTACTCACTTAAGCCAATGTATGAGCTCATACCAAGTGAGACAAAAAGGACAGGGATGAAGAATGCCACAGAGCAATACCTAAAAGACAATGCCAAGGAGAACTCACTTAAAGAACCACATTGTTCAGGGTCCATATCCAACGTGGCTTTAAACTGCTGTCCTGAACGGTCCTGGAGGGGGACACTAAAAGTAATGATTGTCCGAGCCTCAGGTCTATATGGAGATTGGGGTGGCACCACTGATGGGTGAGTTGAGTAATGTCATGGTTGGCTATGAAACAAAACAGTGTAGATGGAAAGTATAATCACTATTTAGTCAGCTAAGCTCTTGCATTACTGTTCAAAGCCATTTAAACTTGTATTTTTTAATAAAAGTATATTTAAACCTCTGTTAGACACCAGTGCTACACTGGATTTTAGTTTTAAAACTGGAGTCTCTGAGAAAAAAATTTCCTGACATTTCTGATGTTTAGAAAGTCAGCTTATTTAAAAATGAGAAATGTAAATGCAGTCCCCTAAATCCTGTCACTGTGTGCTGAGATAAAAAATAACTAATGAAAGTTCAGGTGCTGTGCCAAAATCACGCACAATATTTGTCAGCCTTGTGATAGACTGGCAGCTTTCCAGGGTATATCCGTCTCGCCCAATGAGAGCTGGGAGTTGGTTCCAGCACTCGCATGACCATTAACAGGACAAGCAGTCAGGATAATGGATGGACAAATAGCAACTGCACTGTCATAGTTCAGATGTGAATCTAATGGGATGACCTGTGAAATATGCAAAGTATATATCAAATGAATATCAGTATATCAGTTCATTAGGTGTCTTCTCTAATTTACAGGTATGCTAAGATGCAGTTTGGTTCCATCTACCGCAGGACCGAGGTAGTCGTTTCAGACGATCCTCAGTGGAATGCTCTCTTTGATCTGGGCACGGTCAGTAAATCACAAATAACTTTAAATATCTATCTATCTATCTATCTATCTATCTATCTATCTATCTATCTATCTATCTATCTATCTATCTATCTATC
>JAUYWH010019291.1:0-20246 GCA_034779795.1 Ctenopoma multispine
CTTATCAGGGCTCTTAGTTGGAAGTAACTCATGGTTACAGAACCCGAATTGTAATTGCTTGTGTCTCCTTGTAAGTCAGCCAAATGAACTTAAGTAAAGTAAAGTAAATGTAATTTGTTACTACCCACCTCTGGTCATAATGGTGGTACTATGAGAGCCAAATATTTTCTGAGGTGGTACCTGAACCTCTGGTGTAGAACCATCACTAAGATATATCTACGAGTACAGAGTCAGTCATTCATCATTCAGTCTAATGTGTCAACATATAAATATATGATAAAGTTCCCTTTCTTGGACACACATCATTAGCAAAGATTTTAGACTTTTCACTGGACTTAAACATACAAGATCGCTTTTGGGACACAGTGCCCATGTGACTTGCAATACTAGCTGTGTAACTGAATAATAAGTAACACACAAAGGGCTGTGTAGAGCAGAGAGAAGTGTAGCAGCATATTAGCTGCAGGCAGGAACACCAGAGCAGGCAAAAGTTCTTGTCATCAAAGAGATGGCAGAACTTGAAAAATAAAAATGATAAATTAGAACGTAAAACGGTGATAAATATGATGGTATTTGTCTAAGTTGTACAACCAACACAGATGTCTGACAGCTTACATGTAACAACCCATATAGATAATGACAATAGGACAATGGTGTATGATAGCAACATAGACCCTGATTGTTATTTCTTTAACAATACGATAAATGAATGCAATTATTATACAAATGAACAATTTAACAGGAAAATAAAGGTAGAAAATAGTATAACAATGGTTCACTTTAATAGCAGAAACTTATATGCAAACTTTCAATCCATCAAAGAATATATAACACAGTTTAAACAGCCATTCAAAGTGATAGCCATATCAGAGACTTGGATAACCCCTGGAAAAGAAGAAGATTTTGAAATAAATTATATGAATTCCTTCATTTAGATAGGATCAACAAAAAATGGAGGCGGGGTGGCACTTTATGTTGAAAAAAACTTAAAGTACAAAAGAGTGGGAAGAATGACTACTGTTATTGAGGGAGTGATGAAATGTATAACAGTGGAAATAAATATGTAAAAAAAGGAAAAACCTACTGGTGAGTTGTATGTACAGAACACCAGGATCAAAGATCAAGATCTTTAAGGATAATATGGAGAACTTATTTACAAATCTAAACCAGAAAGGATGTTTATTTGTGAGACTTGTTGACTTATTGAATCCAAATCATAAGAGTATAGAAGAATTTATTGATTCCATGTATAGCATAGGTTCATTTCCCCTGATAACAAGACCGACCAGAATAACATCTCATTGCGCAACTTTATTAGATAACATATTTACAAATATAATGGAAAAAAATATAAAAGGTGGGTTATTAATCAATTATATAAGTGACCATTTACCAGTCTTTGTATCTTATAATTGTCATTATAAAGCTAACTGAGATGATCACAAGATTATCTACAAAAGAATTAGAACAGAGAAGATATTAAACTGTCTTAAAAATGAACTTTTAAAGCAAGATTGGAATATTGTATATGAACAGAATGAATATAATAAAGTGTTAAAAGAATTGACTTGATAAAGACTGAGAGTCGCTGGAATCAGGTTCAGCTCTATAGCTTATTTATTTTCTTGCAGCAAGGAGACAAGTCTGCATGTGCAGCTTCAATAGAGAGTTGTCTGCATCCGATTAAGAGTACAAGTCTTTTATAGGCAGTAGTGTACAAGGAAACGATATTAAAAGACAAGATAAGTTGATAAACCACTAGATAATTATTCTGGACCATTTCCTCACATGGTCATGAAGAGGTTAAATAGATAAAAAAGCACTGCTCTAATTACCCCCGGACGCAGCTGCAAACTGTTAAATAAGCTAGACGCAAGGAACAAAAGTAGTTGTATAGCCAAGCGCTAACTTAGGCTTAACTTAATTTTCTAATATATTGTCGGCTAACATAAAGCTCAACTTAGCGCAATGCCCACGTTATGCGGCCTCTTGAATCATTTAAGCGCATGGCTTAACTCTTCCTGCAGTCTTTGCTCGCCAAACTTGCGCTCGCATCAAGACGCTGGATAGCCTTTTCGAGAAGAGCAGTATGTGCAGCCTGCTTCTCCTGCAAAGCCTCAAGCTGATGAGACAAAGTGCTCTGACCGGAGATCAGCTCCTTCCTCAAGTCAGTTATACTCAGTGGACTTGATGCTGGTTGCTGACCATTAGTCACAGGAGTAGAAAAGCTCAGGTTTCCTTTGCACACCATCACAAGGAGTATTTCGGACTTCCACCAAGTCGCAATTCAGAAGAATAACGTCCGTACACGATGCTGATAAATTAAGTTGTTATTTCGCGCAATTGAAAGGACACAGTAATGTCATTGGTTGCACCCACCTTACATCACCGACGTTATGCACGGAACTGTTTTTGAGTGGACGCTTTCTTTACAAATACAACCCTCCCCATTCGATGCTTTCCACGACACCCCGCCCACCCCAGTCACACTAAAGAGAAGATCTCGGTCGTAATTCCACTATGCACAATGGTTGAGATTTAGGCCAATGTAATTACAAATGCTTGTTTGTTTATACTGTTATTGTGTATTTTCATAATTTTTTGTCATTATCTGTAAAGTAAACCTTCACAATAAAACTTTTTCATTATATTCTGAAACAACATTTGTTGTCAGACACATGTACAAAAGTAATTTTCACACATTAAAAAAGGTAATCATGTCTGCTTATGTCTAAGCATTTGACACTGCCGATCATGAAATTCTAATAAAAAAACTGGAAAAGTACGGGTTTTGGACTGGATAAAAAGCTATATAGAGAACAGGCAACAATTTGTACAAATAAACAAGTATAAATCTAAATTGATGGACATCACATGTGGAGTATCTCAAGGATCAGTATTAGGTCAAAAAATGTTTATTATGTATATAAATAATATTAGCCAAGTATCAAAGATACTAAAGTTTGTAATATTTGCAGATGACAGAAATATTCTTTGTTCAGGTGTGGAATTGCCACAGGTTTTGAAAGTACTCACACAGGAAATGAAGATATTAAAGTGGTTTGATATAAATAAATAAATTATCATTAAATCTAGATCAAACCAAATTTATGTTGTTTGGAAACCATAAGAAAAATATCAAAGTAGAAATATGTGTTGACAATGTATATTTAGAAAGAGTAAATGAAAATAAAATTTCTTGGCGTGATCATTGACCACAACGTCTGTTGGAAACCACACATTACTTATGTTAGGGGGAAGTTGGCACGGGCATTGCCGTCCTGGGGAAAACAAACCAAATCTTGAATCAGAAAGCACTGTACACATTATACTGTGCTTTATTACTACCATATATGAGCTTTTGTGTAGAGGTCTGGGAAAACACATATAGAAGTAACGCGCAAACACTAACTATAATACAGAAAAGGGCCATTAGATTAATAAACAATGCAGGATACAGGGACCATACAAATGCACTCTTTATAAATATTCAAGCTATAAAATTCCAAGACTTGGTGGTTTAAAACAACGCAAATAATATACAAAGCAAGAAATAAAATACTTCCAAAAGAAATCTGTAAATTCTTTATAGAAAGAGAAGGGGTATATAACTTAAGAGGGAAATGGAACTTAAAAATACAAAATGCTAGAACAACTTTAAAAAGGATGTCTATCTCAATAGCGGGAGAAAAATTATTAGAATAGTCTGACAGAAGAAATAAAATAAAGTAATAGCATAAACCAGTTTAAAATATTAAAAAACTTATTTTAAACAAATATAAGAATGAAGAAAACAGGGTTAACCCAGGACAGTAATTTAAATTATGTTTTAGTTGTTTTTTTACATCATTTGTGAATCTGCTAATGTACATATTCTGACTTATTCCTATGAAAGAAACTATATTGTTATGGGTTTTTTTGTTTTGTTTTGTTTGTTTCGCATTACTTTTGTTTCATTTGTATGTTTATTTAGTTTAAGACTAAAAGAAATGAATGAGATGTCAAATTTGACGGGGTAGGGCCAAATAAGTATATACTTCTGCCTACTCCTTTTCAAACAAAAGAATAGAAAGATATTTATGTAATGTTGATGAGTGTTTGGAATAAAAAAGAAATCAATCATGCATACTTTCATTGGTGAAAGTATGCATCACCTAGTGCACTGCACAGCACACTGAAGCATTATATTTAGGAAATCAACTAATCAAATAACTAACCTATTAATTTTCTTACTCATAATTACATTGCAGTCATCAATTCTAATTATTCTGTCCAAGCCCAAGCTGTTAATTTAAAGATCAATGTTTAAGTACTAAAGCCATATTGTGCTGCTACACACACACACACGCACACAGACACACACACACACACACATAGAATAAGTTGAACTCCTCAATGCTCCACTGGTGCCGAGCTTTTCTTTTACTGTGTTTACAGAGCAGATATAATAAGAGGAGACAGGGTCGTTTATTCAGGCGAGGATCTCCCTAACCCTGCCTGCATCCTTCTAAGACTGCACTTACACACTCAAATACATGGAGACACACAATGCTTTGTGTGAAATGTGACATAGGCTAAAAACTGACAGAGGCTGAATCCACCTGTAGATCCACAGTATTTATCCAGTGTTTGCCACTGGTAAAAATTAACATCTGCAGGTGCAAGAGTGACATGTACACATGAAGAGTATACTCTTTAAACATCATCATACAGTATGTTTAATGTGTTGGAAGACGTAGTGATTTCATTTTTTTACAGAAAGCCTTTTAAGACCTGTCAGATTGTTTTCTTATCTAGTAGTGAATACAGGAGGAAATATTAACTTTTTAGTTTTTCTTAGCAAGCTAACAAAATACTGTTAGGGAAACGTTGCCTTTATCTAAAACATATTATATTTATTTTTATTTCATACATTATATTTATGAAAATTTTAACTAGCAACTAACTAGCAAAATGAAAAATCTGAATATCTCGGCCATAATAGCATAGAGAACACAAAATAATGACTGAAGTTGGTAACACGACCTTGAGCAAGCGTACCAATTATGGTAAATTGCTTCTATATATTTCTTATATATAAAGTTGAGAAGTTTATATCACAGCAATGGCTTGATAGATTCTTACCAAATTTGAGAAATATAGTTAGGGCACCACCCTAAGTCCACCCCTGTGATATGGGAATGATTTGAAATAGAGCATGTGGCTTATGATCAAAAAGTGTTTTCTTTAAAATTAAAAAAAAAATCACTAAAAATTACCATTTTAACCTGCAGAGCTAGGATTTTTAAACACACATTCCTTGGATCATCCCTGAAATTTGATAGACTCTAAGTTATGGTCTATTTTTAAGTTACTGTATTTTTTCAAATATTCGAAAAACAGGTAAATGTTTCTATCTCCGCAAACATTACTTTAATTGGTATGAAACTTGGCAGACCTTTTCTCCAGACCACCCCTATCAAGCCATTTAATTTTCATTTGGATCAGAGAAGTTTTATGCATGTAGAATTTTGAATGGTGAAGTAATGTTATTAACAAATGTTAAATATGTATGTAGATGTATTTTTATTTTACAATAACAAAAGTTATTTTGTTTTCAAATTAAGGGAATAAAAAAAAGATGTACCTGATACTGGGCTGGTCATGTGAGAATATTTTCAAACTTTGTTGATCAATTTTAAATATATTGTGATTAATGCTAAAAATGCCAATGTTCAATCTAGTATCTACATCTACTTTCACTATTTCCTTTTCTTGAATGTTCACCTGTCTCCCTCTAATCAGTACTATTTCTTGCGCTATGCGGACTATGCAGATGCATTGCCACAGATCATTGAAGGGTTTAAATTTCTCGTATCGATTCAAAACCGTGCCCCCCAAAATAATAGGGCCCCTAAAGACCTAGAAACAGCCCTGTCTCTCATACACATTCTCTGTCTTGCTTCTACTGACTTTCATTTCTCTTCTCTCCAGAGTATACCTCCAACTCTCCAGGCTCTCTTCCACTTCCTTCCTACTCTCACTGAAGATCACAGTGTTGTCTGCAAACATCATAGTCCATGGAGAATCCTGCTTGATCTCATCTGTCAACCTGTCTATCACCATTGCAGACAAGACACAGCCAATCACTGATGTCTGTCACACCTTCTAAACACTTCACCACTGTCTTGCTGTCCTCATACATGTCCTGCACCATCTTCACATACTTCTCTGTCACTCCTGACTTCCTCATACAGTATCACTGTTTCTCTCTTGGTACCCTATCACAGTGGTTGGCAATCGTTGCCCTAAGGCACATTGTCCTGCTTGTTTTCCAACCACCAACACTTAAATCTTCTAATTGGCTAGACATACCTGGTCCAGGTAATCAGCAGTGGGTAGGAGAGGGATAGCTGGAAAACAAGCAGGACAGTGTGCATTGAGGTTTGCTTACATATGCATATGCTTTCTCTAGGTCCGCAAAGATACAGTGTTACTTCTTCTGACCTTCTCTATAAGTCTTTATTAGCACTGATGAAAGAGCAAACATTGCGTCTGTAGTGCTCCTTCTCTGCATGAAACCATACTGCTGCTCACTAATCAACACCTCTCTTCTTTACCTAGCTTCAACAACTCTTTCCCATAGCTTCATAGTATGGATCATCAACTTTATCCCTCTGTAGTTACCACAGATTTCTTGAAAATCTGTACCAATACCACTTCTTCTCCATTCCTCTGGCATCCTCTCACTGAAAAATCTTACTGAAAAATATTAAGGCATTTGCTTTACACATATAATATCCCACACAGCCTTAGCCCTAGATTCAGGCTGAGAGAGAAGCAACAGAGAGAGCTGGCGACAGTCACAGCGACGTGGCTGGAGCTTGGTCCTCCGTTGGAGAGCAGGAGACTGATCACTGACAGTTAATTACACTGATCCTGCATTATTACCATCTAAAACAGTGTTTCTCAACAGGAGCGGTACCGCCCACCAGGGGGAAGCAGCCAAAAGGGGGGTGGTCAAATGAAATTGGGGGGCGTTTAGTGCTGTCATTCATCATCACATAATTTACATAATCCTCTCACTCTCTAAACAGTCTGGCCAACAAGACCACTGCCCTCTCCCCTAGACATTTCAATACCTCCACAAGTATGTCATCTGGACCAACTGCCTTTTCAGTCTTCATCCGCTTTATTGCAGCCCTAACTTCCTCCTTAATAATCCTCTGCACTTCCTGATTCACTAACTCTGCTTCCTGATTCACTAACTCTGCTTCATCTCTCTTTCATTTTCATTCATTTCAGTATCAAAATCATTTTATTGAACATTTGCCTAAAAAAGCTTTCTCAACTTAACATAACAAACGTCATGTGACAACAGCAACAGTTATTTCACACTGGACGTGAACTCCAGTATCCTGTGGCAAAGTCCTGTGTTTTGCTGACCAGTCCATCCACCCTAATCTGGGATCTAAATGCTAGGTGGCTTTCAGTAAATGTCAGGAAAAGATAAACAAACAATACAATAAAAGACAGTCATGAGAAAACTGGAAAATAGAATTTGGGTGGGAGTGTTAAGTTAAACTCAACAGAAGATAAGAGAAATAAGGGAACAGAAAAAAAGTTACAGAAAGTGACAGCTACTTTAATAAAAATGGAGCTGGCTAGAAAGATGGGTCGAATTAAAAGAAATAATGAAGGGTGGTAGGAGAGGATACAGAGCAAAAGAATATGAGAGAGAGATCAGTGCCAACAGAAAGACATTGGTAATAATAAAGTGTCAGAAAACATTCATGTAGGAATAGAAACTAGAAAAAACTGATGGGAACAAACTCAGAGCCGAGCAATGCTAATACTGCAATGGATCAACTCTGCCTTCATGTTATAAGCAGGGTTAATGGATGAACTGTAAACACATATACATAACAGTTTCTTATTTATCACTAGAGCCAAAACTATGGACAGACTGAAAGGATAAAAAAGACTAACTTCAGGTAATCAATGATCTTACTTAGCCCATGATCTTTTCAATTGCTGCAGTGTCAGAGAAGAGAAGGTCAAGTCATTATATTGAAAATTATATCAGACAGTTGCAAGAGCTTATTTAAAATTATGAGTTAAATGAAAGAGCTAATTTAACAGCTGTAGATTTTACTGCACTACCTGCAAGATTACTAGTAAAGGTTACATCTGTAGATCTGTTTTTTATCAAGAGTGGTAAAAAATGAAGGCTTATCACCATTATTCTTCATAATGTCCAATAAAATACTGTTTAAATAGGTAAGGATGTCAGAAGTCATCCATGCTAAATCCTGCTCTTGTGAATCATTCTGACGGATTAACCATTGGACTGGGGGTGGGAACCAGAGGTTAAACTGACAGATACCCCCAGAAGGCAGAAAAATGCCTTCCAAAAGTGGAAGGCGAACTAGTAGCCCCTCTCGGAGACAATATCAGTAGGCAGGCCATGCAGGCAGAAGACATGATGGATCATGACTTCAGCCATCTGTTTCGCTGACGGTAATCTCAGTAGTGGGACATTGTGGGCCATTAAAAAAAAAGTTGACTTAGCGCTGGGCGGTACGACCACAGTATTTTTCAACATTATGACGGTTTCACGGTATTCAACTGTATTTTTTTCCACATGCATGAGTTGGTGTTAATCATATTTTCCACTGTTTAAGAGAAGAGCGCCAGATCACAACAGACATCATTTTAGGTTAGCTTTCCTATAGAAGAGGCCTATACAATGTCCTTTCATTTAGCTAACTTAACAGCTGTTGGTCTCCCTGTTGAGACCACCGAGTTGGTTAATCAGAAGACAAGAGTCTGTGTTCTTTCAATCTATAATCAGTTTTATTTGCAGTAAAACAAAGAGGTTACAGTGCGCTGGGTCGTAAGACTATGCTATCAAGCAGACAAGAAGTCAGCCCGAGAGTAGTCTGGCCCCCTACTCTTCCTAGACCCAGTATAAACTTGCAATGGTACAATAGGCATCTTCTTCTTCCTCTTGGCTGACAAGGTTTCCTACTTAGGTCTGGATTGGCTCACACTGTTGCTGCTGTCTGGAGATCTGTCGCTGTTGTCTTCTTGTGGTGTGTTGTGTGTCACCTTTGTACAGCAAGACCTAGGTCACAGTTGTAGCTGCGAAGACATCTCACAAGTTTCCACTTTCTCGCTTCAAATGTTATCCTGTCGCTCATCTATCATCAGCACTTGTTGTCATCTGCAAGCACAAAATATCTGCTTTGTCTACAGTTTTAAATGCTCAACATCATTCAGCAACTTTACTTAAAAAGAGTTTAATGCATTGCTCTACCAGTATAATGTTCTATAATAGCTATCTTACTGAAAAGTATTAAGGCATTTGCTTTACACATATAATATCCCACACAGCCTTAGCCCTAACAGAATGAAAAGAGAAGTGCAAAGTTTTTTTACTTTGCTCTAAAGCGTAAAAAAAACGTTTAGCAGCCTCTAACATGAGCTAACTGTCCAGTCCTGCTCTAGTTTAATATGGTTAAATCTTGTATAAAAGACACAACATGTTCTCTCTGACATAAACAACTGAGTGTGATAACTTCATCAGAGATCACGGAGCAGGAGAACCAGCTGGGGCGTGTTGTTCAGGTGACGGAGAGAGGGGGAGAACGAGCCACTTTTTTTAGATGATACTTATGAGGGAGGGTCTGCCTGTCCCGGAGTGGGAGGCAGATTCAGGCTGAGAGAGAAGCAACAGAGAGAGCTGGCGACAGTCACAGCGACGTGGCTGGAGCTTGGTCCTCCGTTGGAGAGCAGGAGACTGATCACTGACAGTTAATTACACTGATCCTGCATTATTACCATCTAAAACAGTGTTTCTCAACAGGAGCGGTACCGCCCACCAGGGGGAAGCAGCCAAAAGGGGGGTGGTCAAATGAAATTGGGGGGCGTTTAGTGCTGTCATTCATCATCACATAATTTACATTAATAACTGTTAAATATAAAATAGTTTTCACACATTAGTACATTTGATTTGGTCTGAATCAGTTTGTAAGTTTGTAACACTGCATCATGTTTGGCTGCGCAACCGACTGCGATTACTGCGTTCACAGCAGAACTGCACCAACGGGGAAAACGGACTTAAGTTTTATTCAGTGTGGTGTGAAAGTAAAACCAGGTGTCTTGATCGTTGAATATGAATAAACTGCTTTTATTTATTTTATCACTGTGACCAGCTAACAGTTAGCTGTATACAGCGCTGCCTCTGAGTGATCTCCATAGCGAATGTGAGAGGGACAAGCGCGTAATCTCCGTCGCCAGCAATACATATCAACTCTGTCAATAACCGTCATGATGTGTCACTGTTTGTGTTTAAACACTAAAAGAAACAGAAAAAAAAATATTTTCCTCTATCTGTTAAACTGGGCCCCAAACGTTCTGATTGTTCACTGAACTCCTGCTCCATCACGGTCAGTACATATTAACCACGGTGCGTGCTGCTCACTAGTTGTTAGAGTATATGATTGTATGCAACAGGTGTCATGAAGAAGTAATCACAGGCAAACGTCTTTAGAAATTACAGCGTCATATGTGAAATTCGTGTTTACTGGAGCAAAACTAGTCATAAAGTAAAACCGATGTGTGCTCTGTTCTGTGTCTGCGCTCTCACAGCTCTGGTACCGCAGCGCGTACAGTCTGATGCTGACGCATGGTCCTCATCAGAGATCAACATGAAGATTTTTCAGAAAAATTTATCGGTTCATTATTTTTTGTACAGAATTTTTTTTTAAGATCTCCACCCCGAATGCAGCAGTTTTTGCCCCTGCCAAAGTGTTGCTATGTGCGATTCCCTACTTTGCTCATATGGACACGTCGACCACTGCATTTAGTCACTATATCAGCCATAACGGTGATGTGGCCAACTCAAACATCTCACTGAGCTGACCAAGGTGTGGATTATTGATTTATTCATGCAATTTACTTATGTATATATTGTCAATGATATAAATCACAACTATTATCATTATTATACTATTCAAGCCTGAGCAAACTTGATGATGATTGAAACTGATTAAACTTGGCTGAACTGACAAATGCAGCTGAAACATCAGTCTCAGTGAATGTTTCCCTCTGTTTCCTTTAACATTCCCCAACTGATGGTTGAGCAGGGTTTCAGTCAAGCTCTGCACGTACAGACAAGGTACCACAACCGACTACATTTGGTCAGTTCAGAAGGCTCAGGCTTAAACTTACATCCCTGTGTCCAAAAAGCTGACAGCTACACACCAGGCTCATGTCTCCCACTAATGTCTCATTTTTAGTTTGGTTCAGACAGTTTGGTCTTGTTTTCAAAATCCAAAATTGCATTTTAGGCAGTTTTACACTGTCATACAAAGGCTCATATGCTGTTTGAAATTGAATACATTTTCACTACAGATACTATTCACTTTTGAATCGTTTTTTCAGTTTTATATAACTCAAGCATTGGAGTTGCGTGTGTTCTTCTTTAAAAAGATATTTTGTTTATAGGGTTTATAGTGAGGGGCGTTCAACAGCATTGGGACAACATAGGGGGGTGCTCACTCAAAAAGTTGAGAACCACTGATCTAAAATGATTGACTCTGATAGAGTGAACGTCATACGTAACATGGCAAAATGAACGCTAAAGTCATGGTAATATTACTAGTTAAAAAACAGCTGTAATTTCATCATTAAATCAACAACGCTGTAAAAATCTGCTAGAAGCACTAGCAAGCGTGTCTACAAGTGACGGCTGACTGGAATAAAAACTTTTTCAGTTTAGGATGTGCAGGATGCCAGTCTTAGTTTAATACAGGGGTCTCAAGCTCACGGCTTGCAGCCCCCACCTTGGTATGAAAGTATATATTAGTGCGGCCCGCAAGGGGAGTGGACCTCCGACAGGGCCATTCAGCCAGCTCCCGCCCGCCGTCCCTCATCGGGGCTGACAGTCGGGGCTAGGCTAAGCTACACTGGCTTCAAGCATTGCTAGCTGGCTAAACACTTGTTTCTCCTTCTTCTCACATACTTGTGATAAGAAGCGTTGTCAAGTCCCTGTCAGCAAAGAGTTTGCAGCTAACATTGTGCAGCAAATTGCTAATGTTGCATCTCTGACATCTGTAGCTTGTTAGCATTTGCAGTAAGTAGTTCGTCCAAGCTTTGAAAACCAAAGTATCTCCAGACAACAGACAAGCAAAAGTCCTTCTGTGTTATCATGTTAAACTTCATCATCTGCTACAGCTTCTATTTATTTTCACCCCTCAACGCCTCCACTAACCAGGTACTCCATTATATGTGTGTTTAGCGGCTTAGCAGTGAAAGCAGTTCCCCCTTAAACACTTACCCGCAGCGCTACACTCTGTTTAGACTATTTAAACTGGTATTACGGTATAAGGAAAATTCATATCATAACAAAAATAAAAAATGGTTTTCGGTATGAACAGGTATACTGCCCAGCACTAGGTTGACTATGGTCAGGATAACAGTGTTTCCGTCTGACGGGGGTAGTCTGGAGACAAAATGTGAAACATGGGAAACGTGGGACGTGAGGCGGATCTCTGCGATAGGATTGTCAGAGTACGGTTATTTGGAATGTTGGACCCAAACGCAGACCAGGACAAGAGAGGGTTCAAACAAAAGAGTCTTTAATATAAGTTAACATAACACAAACAAAAGGTAAAACTGAACACAAAATCACTCACGGAGGAGGCAAAACTACAACACTAAAATAAACACTAACGACAGGGAGGTTGAACATAGAAAGAATGAGAGAATGAAAGATAGAGACCAGGAGAGTGTGAAGGAGCAGAAACGAAGAACCCAAACCAACTTACGGGAAAGAAGAGACGAGAGGAATGACTGGCTAAAGACTGGGTGACGGGCATGAAAACAGGTGGCATGGCTGTATGAACTGACAAGAGAAAGTAGGAAGTGCAGGGGTTTAAATAGTAAGGGGCTGATGGGAAATTAAGTGCAGTTGAGGGCAATCAGGGAGTGAGAGTGGAGAG
Organism: Ctenopoma multispine; assembly: GCA_034779795.1. Taxonomy (NCBI): domain Eukaryota; kingdom Metazoa; phylum Chordata; class Actinopteri; order Anabantiformes; family Anabantidae; genus Ctenopoma; species Ctenopoma multispine. Next base: position 12,987 of record JAUYWH010019291.1, read on the forward strand.
AGGGCGTGGCTAAGGTGAGGGAGGAACAGAAAGACATGGAAAAATAGACAAACCAAGGCAAGGGGAAGACATGACACTGACAGGATGATCAATGCATGATCCTTCCAAGACTACAGACTCACTATCCAAATGCCTTCATAATAGTCACAGGTGACTTTAACCACACGTCTCTTTCCAACATTCTTCCAACTTTTTATCAATACATCAACTGCCCTACCAGAAACAATAAGACTTTGGACTTACTGTATGCAAACGTGAAGGATGCATACACCTCTACTGCCCTGCCCCCCCTCGGCCGATCAGATCACAACCTTGTTTACCTTGCCCCCAGCTACACTCCCATTGTTCAACAGCAGACAGTGAACATAAAAACTATTAGGAAGTGGTCTCAGGAAGCTATTGAGACTCTGCAGGGGGCTGTTAAATTCAGTGACTCCACACCTGAGCGCGCAGTGGAACTACCTGGCTTTCACCTTCACGGTGCGGACGGTGTAACGGAGCTGTCGGGTAAACGAGGTGGAGGAATCTGCTTCTATATTAATAAAGGTTAGTGTACTGATGTCACAGTGTTAGGCAGATACTGCAGCCCAAACTTAGAAACTTTATTTATCAACTGTAGACCGTTTAATTCACCATGTGAGTGTTGGACTGCTGCTGCTATATGGACACAAACTGCACACAATTCAACATACTGTACTGATTAGTTTTTCTGTATCTGCTCCACACACACACACACACACACACACTGTCTTGTCTTTCTGTCTATGTGCCACACTGGTTGTAATTTAGTGTCTGTTTTTGTCTATAATTCATTGTTTTTTACATGTAAGGTTTAAGACCTTACACATTATATAAATATATACAAAGTAATGTGGAAAACCCAACAGTCCCACTTGAGTAAGCACTAGGCAACAGTGGAGAGGAAAAACTCCCTTTAACAGAAGAAACCTCCAGCAGAACCAGACTAAGGGTGGGCAGTCATCTGCCTCGACCGGTTGGGGTGAGTGGACAGTGGAGAGAGAAAAGAACAACAGACAACAGAGATCAAAACAACAAGGAGCAGCAGACGAGAAACTGGGCAGGTTGGCCGGACCAGCAACTGCAGCTCCAGGGTCGAGGATACCTCCAGAAAGATACAGAGAGGGAGAGGACGAAACACAACTAGAGAGAAGAAACAATGTTAATAACAAGCAATGATGTAATAAAGTGGACAGACAGAGAAAAGGAGGAGAGGAGCTCAGTGTGTGGGATGTCCCCCAGCAGAGTAAATCTATAGCAGCTTAACTAAGAGAAGGTTCAGAGTCACCTGAGCCATCTCTATCTATAAGCTTTATAAAAAAGGAAAGTTTCAAGCCTAGTCTTAAAAGTACAGAGGTTGTCTGGCTACCGAACCTGGATTAGGAGCAGCCAGGTAAAGAGGCAGCTTGGGAAGCTGAATCACAAAAAGGCTGCAGGACCTGATGGAGTCAGCCCCAGAGTCCTGAAGGCCTGTGCTGATCAGCTCTGTGGGATCCTCCAGCACCTCTTTAACCTCAGCCTGAGACAGGAGCACATGCCAAGGCTTTGGAAAACATCATGCTTCGTGCCTCTGCCAAAATTTTCATCTCCAGCTTCTCTTAATGATTACAGACCAGTCGCTCTCACCTCACGTGTAATGAAAGTCATGGAGAGAATGGTACTGACTCACTTGAGACATCAGGTGGAAATATATTTGGACCCACTACAGTTTGCTTATTGGTTGGAGTAGATAATGCCATTATATACATGCATAAATACATGCACTAGCTCTCTCACCTGGACAGAGCAGGCATCACTGTGAGGATCATGTAATTTGATTTCTCCAGTTCCTTTAACACAATCCAGCCTGTCCTGCTGAGAGAGAAGCTCCTAAAGATGCAGATGTAGACTCCTCCAGAGCCTCCTGGTCTACTGACTACCAGATAGACAGACCACAGTTTGTACGGCTGAGAGGATGTGAGTCTGAGCAGGTGATCAGTAACACAGGAGCACCACAGGGGACTGTCCTCTTATCTTTCCTCTTTACCCTGTACACCTCTGCCTTTCAGTACAACACTGAGTCCTGTCATCTGCAGAAGTTCTCTGATGACTCAGCTGTTGTTGGGTGTATCAGCGGTGACAAGGAGACAGAGTGCAGAAACCTGGTGAACTGGTTTGGGGAATGGTGTAGGAACAACCACCTGACCTTTAATATAACTAAGACAAAGGAGATGGTTGTGGACTTTAGGAGGAACAGAACCAGCTTTAACACCGTTTCCATTTTGGGAGAGGAAGTGGAGGTGGTGGAAGGGTACAAATATCTGGGTGTGCACCTTAACAACAGATTGAACTGGAAATGTAACACAGAAGCTGTGTACAGGAAGCAGCAGTGCTGACTCTGCTTCTTAAGGAATCTTAAGTCCTTTAATGTATGTAACAAGATGTTGCAGATCTTCTGCCAGTCTGTTGTTGCCAGTGCAATATTCTTACTGCTGTGTGCTGGGGCAGCAGCATTAGAGCCAGAGACACCGACAAACTAAACAAACTGATCCGAAATGTGCTGGGGACTCCACTGGAAACTTTTGAGCAGGTTGTTGGAGAGGAGGCTGCTCATCAAGCTGCTGAACATCATGGGGAACAGTTCTGTTATGAGAACTTCTTCCCTAATAAAGACTCAGAGTCGCTGGAATCTTCAGACAGATCTTCAATACAGAGTTGTCTAAAGTACAGTAAGATTGTATGCCTTTTTACAGTTACTGAGTAGAAGGACGTGCAGCAATGTGCTCTTATGGTAGCTGCACCTTTACAGTGTTTCCCCTATATGGAAATGGTTATTCTTACAATCAGCAGGGAGCAACTTGGTACTGAGACATCTTTACATACCCATATTTAGTATGGGTATGTAAAGATGGTCATGAGTGTACATGACCCACACAGGGCAAAGGGTCAACATTCCCTCAGCATTATATAAGCATTCTCCTTGCTTACACAGCTTACAGACTTTGCCCTGCCTGGTGAGAAACTAATCTGTCCCTTCAGTGAGCTGTTGTCTCAGTAACTTACAATGGGATAAATTTATCCAGGATACTCGCCTTCCCACCTGGGACTTGACCACTGCTTTCATTTGATGACTTTGATGAGTACCCAGTTGACAGGTTTCACCTTTTCCAGCTGTTTCTTGGTATCTGATGGTTCTGGAAAAGAGTTAGCAAAAGAGATCTCTTTGTTGGTTAGTACTTTTGCCATATTTTCAGCTAAAGTCTGCTCTGCTTTAGCTGTGGTATAATGTACGGTCTGCCATACCTCATTTCAAATGGTGTTAGTCCTGTGGAGGCAGGTGTTACTCTCACGTTAAGGGTCACTAGAGGTAAACAAAACAACCAATTTTGCCCTGTCGCTTCCATTGTCTTTTTCTATTTACTTTTTAATTTGACATTGTGCCTTTCCACTAACCCTGCTGATTGTGGATGATATGCACAGGGATTTTTCAGATATATTTTCATATGTTTGGCTATCTGGGAAATTACATTATTGATAAAATGTGTACCATTGTCACTGTAAATTCTTTCAGGTATGCCAAACCTTGGGATTATCTCTTTTACCAAAGCTTTTGCTACTGTTAGTGCATCTGGAGTAGATGTTGGGAAAACTTCTATCCATTTTGTGAAGACATCAATTATTACCAGGCAAAACTTTTTCCCTTCACATTTATTTAACTCTATAAAGTCCACACATACTGTATGTGCTGAAAGGGATATTGAGGTATTGGAAATTGACCTCTATTTGGTCTCAAATTATCTTGTGTGTTATGTTTAGCGCAGGCAGTGCAAGTAGCACAATTTTTTTTTGAGTAGTTTAAAAACTCATATGCAGTGAAAACTTTCTGAATTACTCCAACCATCGCCGCTGTTGTCACATGATTCAAGCCGTGTGACAAAATTGCAGCACAACGGAATAAGCTTTTTGTCAGGATGGGTTTTCCTTCAGGTCATTTAAACAGTTGCTGATGCTTATTGAATAGTGCACCTTTGCTGAGCCATGCGTCTCTCTCAATTGAGGGTGCAGCTTTCTATATGTCACACAAAACTCGGAGAGTCTATGTTAGCAGTTGTATACTCATCTAAGCTGTGTACATCTATGAGCAAAGCAGCCTTTTTTGCTTCCTCATCTGCCTTGTAATTACCCAGAGAAACTGGATCTCTACTCTTAGTATGTGCTGCACATTTGCATATTGCAACCTTCAGGAGTAACTGTATAGCACCTAACAGGCTCAGAATAAGCTCTTTGTGATTAATTGGTTTGCCTATTGATGTTACAATACCTCTATTCTTCCACTGTTGTGCAAACACATGAACTGTTGAAAAGGCGTTTTGGCTGTCAGTAAAGATGTTTGCTGCCTTTTCCTCAGCCAATTTGCACACATCTGTAAGAGCTACTAGTTCTGCAGCCTGTGCAGAGAAGTGCTTTGGCAATTGTTTAGCTATCAGTACATTGTCAGCTGTTACAAAGGCAAAACCTGTAGCGTTTGTGCCATCAGGGTTCTTTTTACTTGAGCCATCTACAAACAAAGTCATGTCAGCTTTCTCATATGGTGTGTCTCTGAGATCAGGTCTTGATAACACACTAGCAGCTATTTCAGACAGGCAGTGATTGTCAGGCGTGTACAGACACAGACAAAGTGTGTGTTCGAAACTCCCTTGTTGCGTGTGGGATTGACCCAGCTGCAGTGTGAGCCACAGCGGGCTAGAAAACACACTGTCATTGCTGTCGGGAGCTGACGTTACGATCAGCCGGCTGACAAGAGAACAGATGAAATAAAGGCTCTATACTCAGGGTACCGGAGGAGCAAACAAGAATGCCGATGATAAAAAGACGATGAAGGTCGGAGCTCGTGACGTGAAGAGAACACGATGTCTGAGTGAGGAGCAGGTGAGTGGACTTCCTGTTTATACCTTGTCCTAACCAATCCTACCTCTTCTTCTTGGTCACCTGACTTGCTCACCTGAGGTTTACGGTCTATCTGCGCAGGCAATAGCGTAAAGGGGTTTAAGGTGGTGGACCTCTCTACAATCAAATGCGGCTGAGAGAGCAACACAGTCATACATGATAAATGTCTGGATGGTGACTTATTTTGTAAGAGAATTACAGCTACTGCATGTGGCACTTTCAGTGTTAAAGGGTGGAATAATACTAAGGTAGCTGACGCCTGTACTGCCATGGATGCAGCCACCACGGCCTGTACCCAGGGTGGTAAGGCCCTAGCTACTGCATCCTGTCTTGTTGAATAATAGGCCAAAGGTTGCTGTTTATCAACATGTTTTTGAGTCAAGACTGATGTCATATATCCCTCTTTGAAGTCTACCATCTGAACAAAAAATTCAGAGTAGTCAGGCAGCCCTAACACTGCGGAGCTTACTAACAGTTATTTTATCTTTACAAATGGTTCTTCAGCTTCTGCGCTCCATTTAATAGGTTCGGAAGCGGAAAGTGGAGTGTCAACATTAACATAGCGAGAGGAGCCGTTAACAGAACAGAAAAAACAAAGATTTACATTCCCAGAAATTACATAATTTTTCTCTTGCAAAATAGCAGCCTTCCGTCCCTCATCTAAATGTCTCCCCTCTTGTGACAAGTTGTAACCTAAATATTTAACAGTAGTTTTCCACAGCTGAAGTTTATTTTTACTAACTCTGTGTCCCTGCGCTGCCAGGAAGTGCAACAAGGCTAATGTGTCTGTTTTACAGAGTACGTAGTAGCCTCAGTTGATGAGGCTACCAGTATGTCATCCACATAGTAAGATCTGAATGTTCTTAGAAGCGTGGAATTTTGCTAAATTTGCAGACATGGTCTGAGAAAATATAGTTGGACTCTCACAAAAACCTTGAGCTAATCTGGTACAGCAATATTTTTTCATTTAATATGACTAATATCATATAAGTGAAGGCGAACCAAACCTGCCTGTCTGGATGTACTGGAACTGAGAATGGTAAATGGTCTGCACTTATATAGCGCTTTTCTACCTAGACTGGTACTCAAAGCGCTTTACACTGCTTCTCATTCACCCATTCACACACACAAGCACACACACACGGATGGCAGAGCTGCTATGCAGACCTGACACACCGGGGGCAATTTGGGGTTCAGTATCTTGCCCAAGGACACTTGACATATGACAGGAGGAGCCGGCAATCAAACCACTGATCCCAGGATCAGCAGGCGACTGCTCTACCTCTTGAGCCACTGCCGCCCCGAGAAGAAGGCATTACTAATATCAACCACTGAGAAATACCTATGTTCTGGTCTTAAGTCATTCAACAAGGTGTGTGGGTCAGGTACAGTAGGAGCTCTAGGTATCACACCATTATTGACTGCTTGTAAATCCTGAATTGTTCTCCATCCCTCTGACGGAAAAGCCTTTTTTACAGGAAATGAGTATTGCATGGTGAATGCATTCTACAATCTGCTTTTAGGAGATCGTGAATGATTGGTTCTATGCCTGGTCCTGCCTCAGGTTTGAGAGAATACTGTCTTTGATGCGGTCTGAATGAGGATTTTGGAGTGATAGATACTGGTTCTATTCCCTTTATAAGACCTACATCAGCTGCCCGTTTAGACCATAAATGTTCTGGAAGATCTTTAAGGGCATCTTCTTCCTGCTCAGTGAGCGTTAGAATTTGTCAGAACCCACCGTCTGGTTGTTTCTGTAGGTGGACACTTCCGCACAACTGGTTACAAAGGGACCCAAATTCTTCCACTATTTGTCAATCAATCAATCATTTTATTTCAAACAAACATATCAAGCATATTTTTGACTTTCATCATCATTCATACATTCAAAGTCCATTTCATTCGTTTGAAAAGGAGTAGGTTGAAGTATTAACTTATATAACCCTACCCCTTTCATACATTGTATCACTTACTTATTATACTTACAAAGTATATACAATTTCCAATCCAAACATAAACAAAAAACTAATTAAACAAGAAAAAACACCCAAAACATAAAAAAGAAAAATCAATATCTTTCAACAAAGTCAAAAACAGAAAAGCAAAATGTCCATTTATCAAATAAATAGACAATGCAAAATAGTTCATATTTTTTCCTCCGTGTACTCATTTAAAGATAAAGATATATGTTAATGGTTTTACAATCCCATCCATTATCAACCGCTTATCCGAGGTCGGGTCGCAGGGGCAGCAGCCTAAGTAGGGAAGCCCAGACCTCCCTCTCCCCGGCCACCTCCTCCAGCTCCACTGGGGGGA
>JAUYWH010019292.1:0-20242 GCA_034779795.1 Ctenopoma multispine
TATTTATATAATGTGTAAGGTCTTAAACCTTACACTGTAAAGTGCCCTGAGATGACTTATGTTGTGAATTGGCGCTAGATAAATTAAGTTGAATTGAAATTGAATTATGTCTGACAGCTGCTCTCGTCCAGTCCAGCAGGTGCAGACAAAAGCAGTAAATAACCATGATGTCTGCTAGAACATGAACTGTGACGAGTTGTTGTTCTGTAATTATAATTGATGCAGGAAACACTAAACAACTATGACCTGTTTTATTATGATTGTGAATCGGAATAAAAAAAATAATGTTCAGCAGGGTTAGTTCATCCAAATACAATGTGTAAAAAATGAAACCTGTAAAAACTCTTTATCTCCAGTTCCAGGTTATCTGTACAGTTTTTTCGGGTACTTGGTATCTTGGAGAACTGGCCTACGTTCTGTGGACTTAGTCTGCCTCAGTGTCTCAGACACATGGTGTTTATATTAGGACTGTGGGGCCAGACCATCTGTTGCAGTACTCCTTGTTCTCTTCTTGAACATCTTCTCAACTTGTAAGTCGGTGTTTTGGCTATTTGGAAATTGAATTTCCCGGAGGAACCTTCCCGAGGGATTAATAAAGTTTCTATCTATCTATCTATCTATCTATCTATCTATCTATCTATCTATCTATCTATCTATCTATCTATCTATCTATCTATCACCCAGACAATCAGCATCCACAGCTGGACTGATGATGGGGAACAAAGTGCCGTCAGTGTGGATCATGTTGTAAAGTGGTCTCTGTCCAGCAGAGGACAGTGTAACATCACTGAGCTTCATTCCAAAATGTGAGGCTGTTTGCTTGGGTTAACGTGAGTCCCTCAGACTGTATCGATGTTTGATCAGATTCCTCACACAAACTGTTTTGTGTCCTCAGCAATGATGAATCTATAAAGTTTATATCAATGTTTTCAGCTCCAGGTTCTGGTAATTAACATTTTTTTAAATCTAAAATATATTAACAATGAATCACATTTTAACACACACACACTTTGAAGGATGACACAGGTGGGATCAGATGAATCCGGCACTCGTTTGATCTATTATCAAGCATAATGAGATCACGGCTGTTTTGGCGTTTTTCAAGTTATTTTGGGGAACAACAATTATTACACTGTTATTTGGACAGTGATTCTTAACAACAAGCTGCAGCAGCTCTGCAGACTCTCATTCATCAGCAGCCATAGAGTCTTTATTACACATAATGAGAAACAAATGATAACATACGATCATCGATACCTTAGAAGTGTCATTATGTTGCTTAAGGAGACAGAATGGAGAAAGTAACTCATCATCACCATGCTGGCTTCTAGCGCCCTGTGATGGTGTCTACACCGCCTCTGCTACGATTCGGACTGAGATCCAGATCCAAAAGTATGTTTGTATCAGTGCTGTTCATAAAGTCAGTCTAACAGTCAGTTTTAGCTGAAAATGTATGGAAACATTCACCACAGTTACAGTGTTAACACAGCACTCAAAACAAGCCAAAATGGAACCATGCACACATTCGTAGGCATCATAGGTTCTCTGGTACATAACAGTACCACACATCTGGCTACAGCCTGTTTATATCAATGTTTTCAGCTCCAGGTTCTGGTAATTTACATTTTTTAAATCTAAAATATATTTACAATGAATTATATTTTAATACACACAAACTTTGAAGGATGACACAGATGTGATCAGATGAACCCGGCACTCAACTGATTAAATGATCTCAGTATCTTGACATAACACCAAAAAAAACAAACATCCATGGCCATTCCTAGATTCTGCAGTTAGAAGATCTGTGCACATCTAGCAATGTATAAAGACATGTTAAACAATTAAACACAGAAAATCATATATACACATATATATATATATAGAGAGAGAGAGAGATTGTCAGTTCATACAGAATCAGTTCATCTACCTCATCCCTCTCTTCACCGTAGGTACATGCTCCATCATCATCTGTCAGTGTGAATAGTGTGAGTAGTGTCCTCCTTTCTTCATCCATCGTCCATCAGCCCCTTCATACATTTTCTCTCTGATCCAAATTCACATCAGATCAATGATCAAAGATTAATCAAACTGATTAGTCAGCCATCAGAGGAGTTGGATCAGTGGAGCTGCTTCTGTTCCTGATGTCCTGAGTCCTGTCTGCAGAGGAGACAGAGACAGTTAGAGACAGACAACTTTAAACAATTAGCAACAAATGACCTCAGACGATCAAAGAGAAAAACATAAATCTGACCTCTGACTGTGAGCACCACAGTTTTCTTTCTCCAGATGTTCGTGCTTTCAACTTTACCAACATATCTTCCTGTGTCTGTGACTGTGGGGTCTTTCAGGGTCAGACTGAGGTCTCCAGTTTTCAGCAGGTTTCTCTCAATCTCTGTTCGACCTCGGAAAGACTGACCGTGTTCTTCAGGTTTGTCACTCATATATTTGTGGACCATCATCTTTTCAGGTTCCTCACATTCCCACTCCACTGTAGCATCCTCAGGCAGGTTCCCTGTGGTCCTGAAGGGCAGCAGGACAGACTCCACTCCCTCCTCCACCTCCACATGACAGACTGAGAGGACAACAAACCACAACATCAGCTGGACAGACAGCAGCAGCACTTTTGAATCACTTTATTGAAGGAGGACAAAGTTGTAGAGAAACCCGAAGGACAGAACCAGATCAGACCAGAAACTAACAGGGGACAGAGATCTATAAAGTAAAAGGCTTTCAAGGTGTTGGAGATGATCAGAGTCTTGATGGTGTTTTGGTGTTTTGTCCATGTGCTGCTTCATCTCAGTGTGGACCTGGTGTCTGCTGGTTTTCTAACTGAACAGGTTTAAGATCCAAACATGTCTTCTGTCAGTATCTGTGTTGTGGAAATGGATCTTGGTTCCACACAGCATTTCAAACACATGTTCAACATGGATCAACAGAAACTTTCATTAAATCAATGTCTCTGTTTTTGTGGAGCAGGATTCACTCAGATCACTTCTACATTTGTGTCAGAGCTGCTTTGTTGGATCATTTCAAAGTCAAACTCTGGGACTTGTTAAAAGATCAGTTCGTGTTTTCAGAGGGAGGGTTGACAAGTGTTTTTTATGAGGAGTGGTGGGTTCTGGAGCCTGAGTCTGATGGATCTCTGCTTCCATTTTCTCTCTTTAGATTGATGCCACAGAAAGTCTGAGTCCAACATCCACTAAACATTAACCTGATGCAGCTGCTGCAAAACCAAACTTGATTAAGAATTCACTGGATTAAAGACAATTATGCCAACTAGAGATCATTTAAAGATGAAGCTGAATGAATGTCCTAACACTCAGTTCCTCAGAAAATGTTTTTTGTCCACACACAATCATCTCTGACTGTTTCTGTAAATATGGAGTTAATCACTGATAAAGTGATGGATCAACAGATGAGGATCAGAGTGGCGCTGTTTCTATGGCCTCTCAAAGACAAAGACTTTTCTTCTCCACATCAATCTTATCCCAAACTTCAACTGCAACGAAAACACAAGTCCACTATCAGCTGAATTTTCTTCACATATTTAAACACAACTCGAACATTTTCTGAATCTTCAGTCTCTCACTGATCTAAACTATTAAAGCTGCTTTTCTTTCTTCTTTTTTCAGCTTCTTGTTTCCACTTTCATTCTGGTCAATACTGTCCCACTCTAATTGGAAATAGATAAACATACTGATATTAGTTTGTGTTCAGAAATGAAAACAAACTGTCAAACAATCAATGTTTGTTATGGGTCTGATTTTTTCATGTCTGATTGTGGAATGTAAAGAACTGATCAGTCCACAGACTGAAGTCCATCCATTACTTTCGGGGGAGCTTTTATTTTGTCACATTGTTTTGTTTGACCTCTGACCTGTCGCGCTGCTTTCCTCAGTCGGCAAGTGGCCGTTCTGAGGTGAGTTAGGAAATGCGGGCTCTCCCGCTGTTGTTATGTTGAAATGTGATTAAAAATGTTAAATGACGGTCTGAAACTTGCAGTTTAGAGATGATACCCTGTGTTATACTAGTTTTAGCGTTTTATTTTGGTTTGGTTGTTTTTCGTTAGATTTTACAGCGCTTTGGTGTGACTTTAAAGTTGGCCGTGCCCATGCTATGTGCGCACAGAGGTGGTTTCTCATGCGGTCATTTGTCCTGTTTTCCTTAGAGGTGCATGTGAACTCCAGTAAACCAAAGTTGCTGTACTGATTATTATTTTTATTTCACACAGAAAATAAATGTCCCCCTGATTGGCAAGACAGTGGTTGTCCTCTCTTCTTTACCATAGTTTCATCATCACAACACAACGCAGGGTTCTTTTCGACCTAAAGGGGAGAAGTGGCACTGCAGGCCGGCTACACTTATATGGTCATGTTGGCCACAAGTGGCCGTTTGACATCAAATGTAGTGGTGATCTGGCCTACGATGAAATTCGGTTTGACACCCCTGATGTGAAAAAAAAACACTGAAGGAGAAAGTTTATCTAAACTTTTGACTGTGGACAATGGACTGGTCTGAAAAGCAGCACCTGGACTACACTAAACTGCTTCGTAGTTAATGACTGATTGAAAAACACAAAGTTTGATCATCAGTTTTTGGATCTAGCAGATAAATGACTTCCTGTGTTTCCAGAATCTTCCTGTCAGTGATGTTTGGTTCTTAGTTCAGTATAAAGACTGACCTTTGACTTTGAGTAGCACGTGTTTCTCCATAAGAACGTTTCCCTCCCTGCTGGAGATGGAGCAGGTGTAGGTGTTTTTGTCACTGTCTGTGGGATAATTCAGGGTCAGACTAAGGTCTCCAATTCTCAGCAGGTTGCTTTTCATTTCTGTTCGATCTCTGTAAAACCAGTATTCTTTAAGATGGTCAGAGCCGTTCTGATATACATGGACCTTGTTGTCACATTTGTCCCTCCACTCCACTTTGATGTCTCCAGGCAGACAAACTGTGGTTTTACAAGGCAGCAGGACAGACTCCACCCCTGAATCCACCTCCACCTGGTAGACTGACAGAACAACAAACCACAATATCAGCTGGACAGACAGCAGCACTGATGGTAACAGGACATCACTGTCTTGTCCTCCTTTTATAATCCCAGGCCTTTTGTGATGGAAATTTGAGTTTAAAAGCTATAAGTGTTTATAGTTTGTATTTTGGAATAAATGTCACTCTTATGCTGGACATCTTGCTTCTTTGAACCATGTAATAATGCAGTGTGATGGAAACTCTGTGATAGAAAACCTTGAAACTCTCAGTCCCATCTTTCTCTTATAATCCCAGACCTCATTAATCTCTAGACAGTCATCAGGAACTAATTCTTACTGATTCATTCTCAGTGTGGTTCTGATTGGTTCCTCACTCTCAGTCTGCCTTCTGCATTATGGGTAATGTAGTAGTAGAGACATACCTGACATGAAGTACTGGCGAAAATGGACTAAAAGACCCCCAGCAACAAGAAGAAGCACAGCCAGAAGAATCGAGAAAAGTGTGGCCCTGGATCTGACCTGTGTCCACAGTAGATGTTATGGTTTGTTACTTACCTTTGACCTGCAGCTGGACATGTGTCACTCTCTTTCCTCTTCTTCCTGATCTGATGGAGCAGGTGTACGTTCCACTGTCAGACAGTTGCAGTTTTGTCAGAGTCAGACTGAGGTCTCCACTTTCCAGAGCATCAGTCCTCATCGAGGTTCGGTTTCTGTAAAGCTGGTTCTGGTTTTTAAGTTCATCACCTTCCCGCTGACGCTGATGGACAGTTGAAGGACTGAGGTCGTAGCGACTCCACACAACTGTGGGGTCGACTGTGTCAAAAGTGGGAAACTCACAGGGCAGCAGGAAGTGGTCCCCCTCATTCAGGTCCACAGCTGAGGCATGCTGGGAAACTGTGAGGACACAAAAAAAATGTCCTCATTGCGGAAATATACATACAAAAATATTCACAAACAAAAACACCAGTGTTGAAATAGAATCCAGATCCAGGATATCTCTCTTCAACCAAGGCTTAAGTAAAAATCCCGTCATATTAAATCGCTTTAAAAATGACCAAACCCACAAAACAGAAAAACAAAAGTGTTACATTATGTGAATATAACTACAGCACATTTCTCTTGAACCTACAGACAATCACAATTGGTGCTACTAATTATTTATTTCTCTAGGAGCAGGTGCATTTAATGACAGAATACCAGAAAATGTCTGTCTGCTCTTACAGCTAACAGTGTTTCATTAGGGTTAGCAGGAGCATCTGGGCCCAGGTCCATGGAAATGTGGAGACAGGTGATAGAAATGAAAGAGAGCCTGAGTGTTTTTCTCTCAGTGAGGAGAAGAATTAGGAGAATAACGGTCCTATAAAGCTGGTTCTAAACAATGAAGTTGAGATAATCAGATAAGACAGAGGAAGGCTGTCTTACCGAGCTGGAGGATGAGAAACACCACAAACATCTTTATCTTGATTTAACAACTGCATCAGTCTGGTTACATCTCTTCTCTCCTCTTATGATGCTGACTCAGAAGCATCAAGGCATTTTACTTTCAGTTTCTATTTCAGTTTTTAAAGGCACAGCTTCCTAATGGTGATGATGCTATTGTTATAAAAAGCAGAAGATGAGATTCTGAGGTCACCAAACAGGACCCCCTCCACCTCTTGGCTGCGCCTAGACATTTTGTCCATAAAGCTTATGAAGGGCAGCCCTGGCAGAGTCCAACCTCAACAGGAAACGAATCCTCCTCCTGCTTCTCCTGTACAGGGACTTAATGGCTAGTAGCAACGAGTCCTGTACCCTGTACTCATGGAGTACACCCCACAGGATCCCCCGAGGGACACGGTCTAAAACATAACAATACTATTATCATTTATTTAAAGGTTTTCCAAGGTTTTGACCATCACAAGACGGTGGAACACATGAATCTGGTAACAGTACACTGTAGATAAAGTCTTGCTGGACTCTGCTATCCTGACATTAGTAATAAGTGAGAACATTGAGGAGGTTGTAAACTGCAATACTGACTACATCAACTTCTGTATGGATGTTGTTGTTGCTATAACAGCAAGCTGTGGATCACAAGTGACATTAAGGACCTCCTGAACCAGAAGAAGAAGGTCTTAAAAGATGGTGATCAGCAGGAGCTCCGCAGAAAAAGCAGAAACAAAATGAAGATGCGAACAAAAGAATAAAGCAGAAAGAAAATGAAGATGCGCTGCAAATAGAAGATCCCAAACTAGAAGTGTTCCACGGTGCTACAAGGCGCGATGAGCTCATTGTGGTCCAGTCGTTACACAGACCAGGACGTTCCAACGACCAGTGTCGTGCCAAAAAGTGATTGTCTCCAGAAAGAGCGTGCACAGCCTGTTAAAGACACATCGCACAGTTTCCATACAACTACAGCTGCTTCTGTCAGTATCAAATCGTCCTAAAGTGAAAAAAGTTTCCACTACATGTTTACCTGAGTTAATAGTGACGGTATGTCTGCGTGGAATTTGATGGTTTGGGGAGTTTTTAACTACATTATTGTAATAAAAGTCAAACGAAGCCATTTAAATCAGTCCTCGCTCGTGTCTATGCTGTAAAACTATAAGATTATGTCATGAAGCAGGACTCAGACGGTCAAATTCTATATATTAATGTTTATTCATGTTTGTAAAGGTTCCTTCGTCCCCCTGTGTTTCACTACATGACTAATGTCAACAACATATTACTTTACTTTGCTTGGCAGACGCTTTTATCCAAAGCGACTTACAGGGAGCTAGTGATGAGTGTCTGGCTCAGGGACACACCTAGTGGGGGATGGGCTAGGAGTCAGGCTGGGATTCGAACCTGCGACCTTCTGCATCCCAGTCTGACGCTTAACCCAGTCATTTTAATAATTAAAACTTTTCCTGCTCAATGCTGCATTATAAACCATCCAGTCCACTTTTACAATTTAAACACCTCTACAAGACCAGTCTAACCAGTAAAATGTAATTTGCCACCAGAGCCTTGAAAGTGTCACATTGTTTAATACAAAATATAGTTTTATATATGTTATATTGCATTACAGTCATGTATTTATAGTTTGTCTAAATACTTTTAAGCCAAAACCTAGAAAATGTCGTTGAAAGAAATAAAACCACAAATTGTACAAACAATTTATTTTGATCTCAGTCAACTAAAGGACAAGTGTGTGTGTGTGTTTGTTTCCGTGTTGCTATTTCTGCAGTGTTGTTAGAACCAAACTGAAGACTGACCGACACCCACCTACAGCATCAGTAAAGTAGATTTTGTTTGGGTATTTGTATGTAACACAGTAGATACTATCATACTGTACTAGATCAGTACTAGAACATTTTACTGTTTTATTGAAGGATAGTAATTCAGTTATCAAAGTACAGTAACAGAAAGTGAAGCTCAGCTACTGTTCTACCTTTTCACTTCTCTCAAGATGTCGTCAGTTATTTATGCCACACCAGTTTTTTCTAAGACATACAACAGGAAGGTGGCGGAAGATGGAGGAGATCGGGAGGAAAGAAGCGTGGTTATTTATGATAGTATCAAACATGAGCGGATTGATTTTCAAGCAGAGTTAGGAGGTAAGATATCATCTTTAATTGTAAATCTACTACTGTATGTTGCTCCATTCTCAATAATTCTCGAGGATCTAGGATCCTTCCTCTGTTGCTCTGAGGTTTCCTCTAGTTTTTACCCATTAAAGGTTTTTCGGGAGTTTTTCCACATGTGATTTGAGGGTCTAAATAGACAACAGGAATCAGATTGTAAAGTCTCTTGAGGCCGATATGTGATTTGGGGCTATAGAAATGTTTAGTGTTTTAATCCTGTAAATCTGATCTAAACATAACAAATCTATATTATGAACTTGACCTTGATGCAGGAATTTTTAAAATACAAAGGTCAGAAAACTCAAACCTCTCTTCTAAAAATTGCATTCCTTTAAAATTAACTTCAAATTCCACTTATTGATATTATATATGTTTTTGCTCTCCTCTTCACTGCTACCAGTCTGTCTGCCAGCACCTTTTTTTTTTTAATAAATGGAACAGAAGTCACGAAGTGGTTGGGGTGGATGGTGGGTGTATAATATGTGGGGCTCAAAACTTTTCCACTTGTGTGAGTCTGGTAAGACCAAGGTGTCATCACTTTTAAAAGACTTAATCTTAATCATAAACCATCATGTAGCACATACAGGCAAACATCTTAGTCAAAGATCCATTATATTTCAACCTGTTTAAAATCTGATCTATGGTGTTACTGACAGACTAGTTAGTAACTGTGTGTAACTGTTTCCACAACAACTGATCCACACAATAATGTCTGTGAGTAAAAGGTGGTGACAGCTGAATGATGAGCAGCAATAATCAACAGTCCTGCTGCTTTCTCCTTCTTCTTCTTCTGTAGGACCACACAGTCAGAATCCTGCTCCAGTCCAAAGACAGACTTTCAGAGCTGCTGCATTGTGTCTGGGAGTGCTGTGTCTTCTACTGATGGCTGGAATCATCATCATCATCCTGTCAACACGACGTAAGATAAAACATCTCAGAGCTGTTCACATGATACATGTTTATGACCATGGTTCAGGTCCTGGTTTTGTTCTTGTTTGTTTCCTATGTTGAGGTCATGCAACAAACCACAATTTAACAACCAGAATATACAGAGGATTTTCTGACTGAAACTACGTATTAACTTTGTCTGAACTTCAGATAAAAAACAAAGAACATTTGAGTTTGAAACGGTGCTGGAACAAAGAGCATGTTGCAGGTTTAGATCTGACGGAATCAAAGTTTTTTTTATAGTTGGTATCTGCTGGTTTGGTGTGGTGGAAAGTTCTCAGTACCTCTCACTGCAGCACTCTGTGCAGAGGTGTGTGTGGTTATTTAGTAGAAGTCTGGTCTCATTTGTACATGACTTTATCAAGATAAACGGGGGATGGACGGATGAAGCTGCACTGAAGGTTGTTTGAAACATACAGCTGTTGCAAACAAATAATCCTTGTCAAGAATCTTGTTATATAAGCTGACAGATGTTCTCCTAGTGTCCCTAATTCAGTTTGAAAGAATCTACCATGACTGTATCTGAACTACCAATCATGCACCTGCAGAGCTCGCACACACGGTGCTGCTCCCCCTCCCCCCTCTCTGCAGACTCTCACAGCAAGGATGTCTCTGAAGAACGTTTGTGGCCTGTGTGGCTGAGAAACAAACACCAGATTAAAAAAACTGTCCTTCCTTTGCCAACAACTTCATACAGTGTAAAAACCATCCTCATCGTCAGACTGAACCGGAAAAGTCAGAGAAACAGCAGCAAACATTAAAGCAGATTTTCTGTGACGGAGAGAACTAATGTTGCACCGTGCTGCACAGATATTTATCCTGCTTGTCTTTAGTTTAAGTAGAATCTTCAAGTAATGTGGCCACGTTAGTGAGATGACTGGTTTCTGATTCCCAGTTTGTGCAGCTTCCTTATCTGTATGAATTCACTGGTTTCTCATGATACTATTACAGTAAAGCCAGTTTCTGTATCATTCAGTCGCTTATGTTACTGTGATGATTGTCTCAGTCTGAGCTGAGAGGAGGGGCTGACATTGGAGATGTTGTTGCTAATTAGTCAGAGACACTTTCACCCCCATTCTGTGCAACATCAAAATAGCAATAGGTGTGACTCCAGCAGTGCAGCTCGCAGAACACAACACAGAGCACTGAACAACTATAAGTTAGTGGAAACAGATGCAGGCAGACATCCGTTACATATTGTTGTTTAGCCAGCAACTATTATTAATATTAACACATTTGTGTATTAATATTATTATATTAGTTAATTTATTTTAATAATCTTTCATCATTTAAGTACTGATCAGCATTTAGAGTTTGCATGTTTAGTTCTAAAGTTAATATGTTTGTCAACACTCACTATCAAGAAATAACAGATAAAACACTGAAAGCAAGTTACTGCGATTCAGTGAGCAGATGAACTTACTGTGTGGTTCTACAGATGACGTGTGTTTTTATTAAGCAGTTTTAAAGGACTATTGAGCTTCTTTTTTCTTAATTTATTCATTTGTTTGGGAAGAAAAAAAGAAAACTGAAACCAAATTAACCAAGTGACCTTGAAAAAAAGGGCCTTCATTGAAACTTAATGTGCATGAGCTCTGCTTCTCAGGAACATCAGTAGGATTGAAAGACAAGGGGGGCTTAGTCCCCAGGCTTGTAGGAATGAATTAGCATGTATAGCTGAAACATTTTCTCTAAACATAAATTTAGGCTTCAGTAATTTTATTATGTCATATACAGCAGTTGTGCTTCTATCTCTGGAAGATCCCTGCCTTTGGTTTCCTTAGTCTTTATGATGTCTACTTTGTATTTATATTTCTCTATATTTTAATAACAGTCTAAATGAGTCCATGAGTTTAACAGCCTACATGTTGGGGTTGTGTTCATTAAAACATGCAGCAAATATATCTATTTAAACATATTAAAAGTAATATCTAAAGATATGTAGTTTAACTTGTCTGTCTCCTTGCTTGGTGTCTTTTTAAATAAAGTTAGATATTTCTGTCTAACAATATATCTCTATGCAGCTGAAGACAGAAGATAACATAATGGTGCAATGCAATTATTAGTTTATTCACTAATAGTTTCACAACTGATTATAACAACAGCATTATGCAGCACTGATATTCTGTCAACATACAAGAAGAAAAATGAACAGTTGCAGCTGAGCTTAGTCTAAAATTCTGTTAAAATATCCAACAATATCACCCTTTGTTTCACTTAAGGCAGGAGTGTCCAAACCTTTTTAAGGAGGACCAGAGTTGGTTAAATGAAAAGTCCTCAGACATTTTTACACTACCAGTAAAAAGTTTGGACACACATAGGAATGAATAAAGCCCACCCACAATAGGCCTAACGACATCTATGCTGCTGCCCCTGGTGGTTCATGGGCGTGATAGGACCTAAAACCTGTGTTCTCTGTATTTTGAAGCTAGAGGCTTAGATTTATTAGGTATTCATGGGAAAAGTATTATAATATGACAGGATTACAGTATATAAAAAATATGTGGTTATAATGGGAGTCTATGGAACCAAATTGGGCCCAAGGGTAAAGAGTGGGGGTATATATGCAAATCTCCTGTTCAATACACCTTGCTATAGAGTGGACAATGAAATTTTATAAATAATAAGAAAGAGAGGCCCCAGATCCCTGCGGAGCTGAGGAGAAGACAGTGGGGTTGCAGGGCTGGAGTCAAAAAGAAAGCATGGAGGAGAAGGTTTAAACCTGCTCTTCCCCTCTGTTGTTACGGGAAATGTGAGGTCCCTGGTTAATAAGATGGACGAGGTTGGAACGCTGACTATGACCCAGACGGAATATCGGGAGTCCAGTATTAAGAGTTTTAATGAGACCTGGCTGCAGGAACATAACACCCCCTCAAACACCCCCTCCTCCTCCTCCTCCCCTCCATCCTCCCAATGCTCCCCATCCTCCTCCGCTTCACCCTCACCTTCCTCTGCATCCCCCCCCTCCTCCTCCTCTTTTGTCTCATCCTCGTCATCCTCCCCCTCCTCATCATCGTCATTCTCGTCACCCGTTTTGTCTCCACTGCCACCCCCACAAACCCATACAACAATAAAAGACACCCGTCTCTGGAGACACCATTATAAATTGGACCCCCCCATACTAGCATCACCCTCCTCCCATTCCTCCAACTTTCCAACCCCCACACCTATCTGTCTGTGACCAGCAGCCTGGTGAAGAGGCAGCTGGAATATCAGCAGTGACAAAGAGGCAGAGTACAGACGCCTGGTGGACCGGTTTGTGGAATGGTGTGGGAACATCCACATGACCTTTAATGTAACCAAGACAAAGGAGATGGGGGCGGCACGGTGGTGTAGTGGTTAGCACGGTCGCATCACAGCTAGAAGGACCCGGGTTCAGGTCATGCATGTTAGGTTAATTGGCGAGTCTGAATTGTCCATAGGTGTGATGGTTGTTTGTCTGTATGTCTGTGTGTTGGCCCTGCGATGGACTGTCCATCTGTCCAGGGTTTACCTGGATAGGGTCCAGCACCCCCCGTGACCCAATCTCGGATAAACGGTAGATAATGGATGGCTGGACAAAGGAGATGGTTGTGGACCAGTTTTAACACCGTTTCCATGTTGAGAGAGGAAGTGGAGGTGGTGGAGGGGTACAAATACCTGGGTATCCACCTTGACAACAGACTGGACTGAAAATGTAACACAGAAGCTGTGTACAGGGAGGGACAGAGCAGACTCTTATGCTTAATGTGTGTAACAAGATGTTGCAGATCTTCTACCAGTCTGTTGTTGTCAGTTCAGTATTCTTTGCTGCTGTGTGCTAGGGCAGCAGCATCAGAGCCAGAGACACCAACAAACTGATCAGGAAGTCTGGCTCTGTGCTGGGGATTCCCCTGGACCGTTTAGAGCAGGTGGTGGAGAGGAGACTGCTTATTAAACTGCTGAACATCATGGAGAACAGATCTCATCCTCTCCACAGCCTGCTGGTTTAACAGCAGAGCAGCTTCAGTCCTAGACTTCTTTAGCTCCATAGTGTGTTTTTGATGTGTATTTTCTTTTTTTTCTGTATTTAACTTATTTCCTGTGTTAACCTACCAGATGTTTCTGTCACTTTAGAAAATGAGCAGCTGGAGACTGAACTCAAGAACCCGAGCAACAGTTACAATCAGTCACATAATCACAAAAATACAAGTAAGAAATGTTTTAATAAACATGCAAATGTCACAATACATAATATCCAAATTCACAAGGCTGTTATTTTATTTATTTTGGTCTGGTTAGCTCAAGACGTCTCAGTCAACAACAGTCATTTAGAAGATGGAGTAAAACACACAAAGAACAAGACCGAAGGTGGGTTTATTTTACTGAACTGTTTTGATATGTGGACACTTGTGTATATTAAAGAATCTAAAACAAACAAAACAGCAGAAGTGCAGTTTTTAATGCTCACTGCTTGTTTGACATTAAGAGAACCTGTGTTCTGGAGGATGGGAGAGATTTGGATGCAGCTGTTATTTTAAATCCTCAGAGAAGAAAACCTGGCCTCTGAGCAGGACAGAGTGTCAGAACAGAGGATCAGATCTAGTTATCATCAATGGCAAAGAGGAGCAGGTGAGTGTTTGTTAACGTGTGTTTGATCTTTGACCATCATCTGTTACTTGTGTTTCTGATCTTTCTGAATAAAGAAATGATTTTTGCCTCTTGTCAACTATTAGAAATTTGTCAGTGAGCTGAACGGGAACGGAGAGTCCTGGATTGGTTTACGGAAGACACCGGAAGGAAGTATATGGGAATGGGTGGATCGATCACCACTTCTAGAAATGTAAGACCGTCTTTATGTCATAAAACGTGTCTGAAAAACATTAGACTGGGCTCAGGGAGAGAAACAGGAATCAGACCTGTACTACAGATCCAGATTAGTGGGTTATCCAGCTATGAGCTTAATTCAGGTTTTCTGATTTAATAAAGCTGAATTACCTTTGACTCAGACCAGTTAATCACAGATTTTGTTATTTAAAGCTGGATTAAGAAACTCAAGCTAACATCAGGCTAAAATAATCCTGTCCATTCTCATCTAGCTGTTTGTTTTCTTACAAAGTTTATTGAGATTAGATCGTTCTTAATCCTGGAGAACTTTATCTTGTGTATCTGCTTTAAAACAAGGTAGAAAGAGTTGAGAGTAGTAAATGTATTAAGCATTATGCTGATTGGCAGAGTCTTGGCCATGACTGCAGGTTCCTGAGGTAAGAGTATAGAGAGTATGGTCATGATGTCAATTATTATAATTAATATTTTTACAGATTGCTAAAGTCTGTAAAAAGAGAAGAGCTTTGCTTCATGTATTTCCTCAGCCTGGCTTCCTGTCTGTTTAACTGATTAATTGTTCTTTATAATTTAGCATAATGTGTTCACTTTGGTCCCTGGATAAAAATTAAGAGACAAAAGTGTGATCAAAGGGAGCATGTTTTACTGGAATGAATGAGACCATCTCTAAGGCCCATGTTCGGTTTTCATGTTGCATCAATGTGACAAATAACAGAGAAATAGATGCTCATTTGAATATGAAAATAATCTGCAGTTTCAGCCCTGTTAAATGTTATATTTTATTTGTCACACAGGTTCTTTGCAACAGGAGCTTTTGAAGATCCCAGTACCTTTTACTATGCAGCATGTTGTGATCACAAAGGAAAATGGAAGAAAAGTAAATCATTTAATGTTGGTAGAAACTGGATCTGTGAGAAAAAGATTTCCTGCTTTAACTGATCATAGAGACGTGTTTGTGGTCACTGTTGTTAACTTTGATTTGATCTGTACCCGGCATGTTCAGTGCTGCACACTGTCTTTGTCATGTCTGACATGCTACATGCCAGTTCTTAGCCATGGTACAGTTTTTTTTTCTTTTCATTTGATTTTTCCTGAGCGACTTCATTGTCACAATTATAATACATTTGTTTTAAAACGTTGTACTTACTTTTTAAGTAACCTTTACTGGCAAATCTTTTTCTAAGAGGCCCGCAGGAATTTTCACATCATCAAATCTATTCGTCTTTAAAAAAGTCAGGACACCCCTGCTCTTTACATAATTCGGTTTATTATGTAATAAAAACTAATTTGACGAATCTAATAACACAAAAATTTACAAACGGTGGATCTGATTTGAATCGTTGCTCATTATTTCGCATGGTATCTTAAAAATCTTTGATTTGCAGGTGCCATTTTAAAGTTTGTAAGTTTCTGCACCTGTATTGACCATAATAAGAGAGGGAATATTTTACCTTCTTTGTTTTCTATAGTCTATTGTCTGGTTCAACTTTGTAGTTGTTTTTAATCTCTGATGCTCATGCGCAAATAAGAATAAAAACACTTAAACATTTTTATTGACTCAGGCCTTCATAATTGATCAGAGTTAGAGCCTCAGAGTCGACTCACATTTGTTGTCTTGTGTCTCATGTTAAATAATCTTGATCACATAGATATTGCCCCTCTGTCCTGCAGACAGAGTAGTGGGGTTGAAGGTCGCCAGACTTGAAGAAACAGTGCATCATAGAAGTCCTCTCAAAGATTTTTCCCGCTATCCTGTTGAACCCTGAATAAATAAAACATAGCAACTCATGTATAAACCGATGGTCTCATGATCAAAATCTATGATCCTCAACACTACACAGATTGGGTCATTTAATTTAACCACTCCCAGATGTTCTTGACTATGTTAAACATTTTTTAGCTAGGTTTCCCTATATATACGTTTATGGTTAACATTGGTGTCTAATGCTCTTCAAGAGACTTTACATAATTATCTAGAGTGACACAAATTATTAATTCATTTATATAAACAGCCCGTGTCTGCTTTATTATGTGATTTTCAAATATTATACAAACAACTTGTATGAGAAAAACAACAATGAAAGGTAAAAGATGAAATACGTCCGTCAAACTACTTAAAACTTAAAAGTTTTTACAGCTCACAAACAGCCCACAGATATAATGTAGCTAAGCTAGCTTACTTAAGATGTGAAAAATGTCCGTCACACCCGGTATGTTAACAATACATCTCTCCTCTGCTCTCCCCGTCCATGGAGCCTCGTCCTTCGCCTGGCGGGAGGTTCAGTGTCGGGCTGTGTCTGCTGATATGACCCGTGGACCGCGTTCAACAAACGTAGCTATTGCATAGCTAAGAGGTGAAAATGTCCCATTTAATGTTTCCAGGTCTTAAAAACACTCACTTGAATACGAAAAACGTCAAGAAAAGAAGAATATGTCGGTTTCTTTAGACGTTGTAAAGCCAGCGGGTAAAGTACCGTTAAAGTTTGCGCTCCGATCGTGGATTGAAACAGCCAATCACAAGCTTCTAATTCGGTCTATATGGAGTCAAAGGGGTGTGGTCATAACCAAAACTCTTTTAAGCGATTTTTATTTAAAATTCTTCTGACATTGCAACATTATCAAATTAAAGTATATTCTACTACAAATTAGTACAATATACTTACATTAACTAGTAATGACATCAAACTTCACTATTTGCGTACATTGTGTTTACAATATATTATCGTAAGCCTATCTCTCTGTATCTTGAGTCTATCCCAGCTGTCATTGGGCAAGAGGTGGGGGACGCCCTGGACAAGTTTCCAGTCTATCACAGCTACTGGTTTTACTGAAGTGGAATTTAATGATAAAAGAAGATGTAGTTAATTATTGAACATAATCTGTAACATAACAAACACACATGTTTTTCTGTTTCCAATTGCATTTGACCTTTAATCATTCTCAGCAGAGATGTACAGACATTTATAAATTACTAAGCCTTTAAAATGCTACATGAAAATAATTAAATGTAAATATTCATCTTTATATTATGTGTATTGAAGAACTTTTTATAGTCTTGACACTAACAGTAAATATACTGACATTACTTATTTGTAGCACTTACATTTAATTTTAGTTCTCACAACTGCGGCAATGATCTGATTTTTCTGCAGCATCAACATCTCGTGTTGTTCTCTGGTGCTACAAAAATATCAGATG
Source organism: Ctenopoma multispine (assembly GCA_034779795.1). Taxonomy (NCBI): domain Eukaryota; kingdom Metazoa; phylum Chordata; class Actinopteri; order Anabantiformes; family Anabantidae; genus Ctenopoma; species Ctenopoma multispine. Next base: position 17,543 of record JAUYWH010019292.1, read on the forward strand.
GTAAATTTGACCTGCTGTGAGGAAATAAAAGGGTTAAAACCTGACCTATAAATGAATGATGTTTAATGAGTACGTATTGAGAGCTATAGGTGAAATTTGTATCATTATTAAGAAATTAGATATTTAAATTCACAAATTCAGTTTAACAGGATATGTTATTAAACAGAAACATTTTTCTGTCCACATTAACGTCTGCTGTTAGACAGTAAAGGACTCCTTCACTTCTTCAGTAAAATGTTTTTCAGTTCTTCATCAAACAGGTTTTGTTGTTGTTCATACTGATATATTTTCACAGTGATGCTTCATCTTTGTGTGAATATATTGAACAAGCAGCTTGTAGAGAACAGTCACTACAGACTCCTACAAAGAGGAAGGACGAGAGTTTAACTGCACTGACTGAACAAGTGTTAACATCACATCATCATCAGGTGGTAACGTTGGAACAAACATCTCTTCTGCTCTGTAAGTACAACCTGGACTTTTAAACACTGCAGCTGGAGTTTTTATAAGATGATCCAACAGAAGGTGTCATTAAATGGTTTTATTATTATTAGCTAAAGTGTTTACCAGCAGAAAATATTTCGTTTTAACCAGATAAGATCACACTGATGTTCGAAACATGTTTTTAAAAGAGACCGTTTTAACAGGAAAACACAATAGGAAACAAGTTAAACACAACTAAAAACAGAACAGGTGATAATATATCAAAAGTCAAACAGTGTAGAGACAGAGAAGAATATATATAAAATCAGCTTTGGTTTCTTCAAGGTGTTTAAATGGATGTTTAAAGTAAAGATGTTCATCAAACCACACACTGAGACATGTATAACCAGTGACAACTTTTGTTTTCTTCCTTTGACTTAATGTGGAACATTACAAAGAACAATCATGACGTTTGTTCCTTGTATTTCTAAATAACAACTTTTTTATGTTAAATAAGTTTGAGGTGAATGAAGTGAGACTGTGAAACTAACTCAAGTTAATCTATTTGTATTCAAAATAACTATTATTACTTAGACTTAGACTTGACTTTATTGATGCCACACCAGGGGAAATTCACTTGCTACAGCAGCAGAAGAGACAAGAAGAAAAAGTGATGAATTACACTACATCAATTATATCAATTACAATACAGATGGATACACAATTTCAGAAAAATAAGTAAATAAAGAAGAGGCTGTAACAGTTTTCCACTGAAGGAGCTGCTCAGGGCCACTTCAGTCTCATGCAGGGGGTGAGAGGTGTTGTCTATGATGGACCCTCTGTAGACTCCAGGGGACTTGCCAGGACAGACCTGGTCAGCCACCTGACGTTGCACAGTCCCTCAGCAGCCTGGAGCTTATTCCATGTGGGCCTGGTGCTTCTCCTGCCTTTATCTTCCTTAGCTCCTTCCTCACCTGATCAGCAGTCACGGAAAGTGGGGTGAAAAGTGACCGAGGGTCAAGGGTAGGGGCGTAGGTAGCCGGTTCAGGTGGTGTGAAGAGGGGACAGGGGGGAGGAAGTTGGGCTTGAGTCAAATCTATTGAAAAACAGATTCAATTAATTTGCCCATTTCTTACTTCCATCATTCAGGGCACTACCCCTGTTTTTACCATGTCCTGTGATCTTCTTCAGCCCCCTACAGACGTCAGACTGTAGCTCACCTTGCCCTTCCTCATTCTCCACTTCAGTTCCTTCTGAAGTGGGCTGCAAAGTACATCCCAGTCTGTGGTTTTAAAACGGTCCCTCGGCCTCTCACTGGTTTTCTCCTCCAGATCTTCGCAAACTTCACTACTGGTGGCTGTTAATTTGCCAGGGGAATGTAGTTTTAAAGAAAATGGACAATGTTATGATCTGAATGACCGAGACATCCTCCATGTTAATATACAGCAAGTCCAAGTTTTATTGTCTCTGGTATGACATTTCATTTACTGAGTGCAGGTGGGAAGGATAGAGGACTGCAGATGCAGAGTCTGCAAATGTGAAACCACACATAAGAGCTCACATGCAGCTGTTGCATTCGCTGAAGGTGGAATATATACACGTAACACAATGACATTCGATAGATCCCTAGGCAGAAAATAGGGGTGAATGCTAATCACTTATGCTAATCAGTTCAATGTCCTTTGTGTTGTGCCTTAACACTCATGTGTTCAGGATTGCACCATCTCATCTCATCTCAACATCAGCACTCCCCCTCTTTTCCTCTATCAGCCAGTACAAGCTGAAAACCATCCAGGGTAATGAGTGAGTCTGTGCACAGTTCATTCTGCCGTGTCTCCTTGAAACACATATCACTACATTCCCGGTACTCTCGCTGCAGCCTAGTGAACGCCGTAACTCTTCCATCCTCTTAGGGAGAGATCTCACATTTCCCATGATGAAAGATGCAGGCGAACTACAAAAGTCAGATCCATAGTTGCCCACTTTTAGGAGAAGGTTGATACATAACAAAAAGGTGGAAAAATAACTTAACGACAACTTAAAGACACTAAAAAGCGCAGAATATTAATTGGAGCCGCTGTGACTGGCTGCTGAACCATTACTCACTTATGTACTCACATTAATTATGTGATGATAAATGAGATGTTAAAACAGTAAAGTGACAGAAATGAAACAAGCTGCACATTAATGTAACATGTGGAATATTCCTGATAAATACTGTGTATGTTTCTGTTTGTGTTCAGTGCTGATCTCAGGTCTGTGCTGCAGAACCAACAG
>JAUYWH010019293.1:0-20238 GCA_034779795.1 Ctenopoma multispine
CAATAATGAAGTATCTGCTGTCCCATGGCTAATCCCCCCACCCGGCTATGATAACAAAGACAACACCTCTACTTGATTGTCATTAACATTTGAAAGGCTCTTAACACCTCACAGCCATCACACCTCACTGCTAGCTGTGAGGATTCCTTGAAACTTCCACTGATTCCTGTATACATCTACATACAAGCATATGTATACATCCCAAGCACTCTACCTCATACATCTGGCAAACGTAGAGTTTAGCGTGGATTTCCCATACCATATTTGTCCGGATACAGCTCTTTTAATGCAGTGAAAAGAGTATTTCTGGAAACGGTACGGCGGCCAAGGTGTTTTAAGACAGAAAGTGATGAACCTAGGTTTCACACTGGGGATTGCATTGATATATTGTGAAATATATCAATATATCAATGTCACTTACATCCTGTTGTAAGTGACACTGCTGCTTGTCTACAAGAAAGGCTGGTCCAGACAACCAAGAGCAAGCTGCAAGCTGATTAGCTGGAATGGCTCTAGTGGCATGGTCAGCTGGGTTAACATCATAAGGAACGTAGTTCCATTGATCTTTGTTGGTTGAACGTCTGATCCTCTGCACTCGGTTATGAACATAGACATAGAACCGTCTAGAGTCATTAAATATATATCCGAGTACAACTTTGCTGTCTGAGAAAAGTTTGATGTCATCCATCTGAAAGTCCAATTCTGCAGACATAGCTTCTGCCAGTTCCACCGCCAGAACGGCTGCACAGAGCTCAAGCCTTGGAGATAAAAAACAAAAAAAACAAGAAAAGCATTTATTTCCACCAGGGTTGGAAATAAATGCTTTTCTTGTTTTTTTTGTTTTTTATCCGATGTATCGTTTAATCAAAAAAGTAATTGACAGATTAATCGATTATTAAAATAATCGTCAGTTACAGCCGTAGTTTTAGCCTGTTTTATTGATTTTTCACAAAAATGCTCTTATTTTGAAGGTTGTCTCACAGGGTGGAGACAGATGTGTGTCTGTGTGAAATCATCATCAGTTAGGTAGCAGGTAAAGATACTCCTTTTCTGTGCTTTATGTCCTGAGCTGTGGTAATGTAGTTGCATGTATGATGTATGATGTGTGCTTATTCTATGATTATGATGATTACATTATGACATTATATTATGTATGTTTTTCTACAGATACAAATATGTGGCTTTACTTTACTTTACTTTAGTTCATTTGGCAGACGCTTTTATCCAAAGCGACTTACAAGGAGACACAAGCAAATTACAATTCGTAACTATGAGTTACTTCCAACTAAGTGTAACTATGAGTTACTTCCAACTAAGAGCACATAAGGATTAGGCCTTATGTGCCATCATGAGTCACCATGAGTTGTCAGTTTTCTCTGGACTTTGGGCGACAACAGCCAACGTGTCTGTTTATTTGACGCGCAGAAGACCTTCAGAATCAATGAAAGGACAGAGTTTACTGAGAGCAGACTTTTTTGGAACCTGTTCCCCCCTCTGAATGCAGTGGATTTCCTCTGAATAGACCTGCTTTTGAACAGTGAGCAAAATTCTGACCCTTGCATGATGTAGCTGCTCTGGACTAAAAAAAAGCTTGCAGTTGTGCCAACCATGACAGGGGCCTTCTTTTGCTGCTCTTGTAAAGGAGTGGGCAATGTGACAGAGTCGGGAAACAGCCCTGGCAAGTGTCCTCCAGCTTGAAAAACGCTCAAAGCGTTCACTGCCCAGCTGACAATTTTGTAGCACATGTCACTACCTCTGGACGTAATTCCACATCTGCTTCAGGTTCAACTAGGCTGAAAGTTTCCTGTTGTAAGTGACACTGCTGCTTGTCTACAAGAAAGGCTGGTCCAGACAACCAAGAGCAAGCTGCAAGCTGATTAGCTGGAATGGCTCTAGTGGCATGGTCAGCTGGGTTAACATCATAAGGAACGTAGTTCCATTGATCTTTGTTGGTTGAACGTCTGATCCTCTGCACTCGGTTATGAACATAGACATAGAACCGTCTAGAGTCATTAAATATATATCCGAGTACAACTTTGCTGTCTGAGAAAAGTTTGATGTCATCCATCTGAAAGTCCAATTCTGCAGACATAGCTTCTGCCAGTTCCACCGCCAGAACGGCTGCACAGAGCTCAAGCCTTGGAGTAGTGATGTCTGGCTTGGGGGCCAACTTTGTTTTTCCAAACAGGAATCCAACTTCGTTGTGTCCTGCAGCATCTTTGACCTTCAGATAAGCAACAGCAGCAATAGCTTTGGTAGATGCATCACAAAAGATACAGATCTCCTTTCTATGAGCTGTGGAGAACGGGATGGTAGTGAGGACTCTCGGGATCTTCAATTCTCTTCAATCTTGAAGAGAAGTGCACCATCTCTGCCACTTTTCAAGCTTCTCAAGAGGTAGTGGTGCATCCCAGTCACAAGTATCAGTGGTTAGTTCTCTCAAGACGAAATGGCCTTGAACACTGAAGGGAGCAGCAAACCCTAATGGGTCAAATAGGCTGTTGATTGTAGATAACACACCCCGACGTGTGAAGGAAGCCACACGAGTATCTGTAGGTATCTGCCAGGTTATCATCATCTTTTGAATTACTGAAAATTAGCTCACCTAAGCTAGGCCGAGTGGAAGCCAGTGTGTCAGGGGATATGAGCCGTTTCTCTACAACCTTTTTTTTGACGATAATCCTGTTCTCACAAGGACTAAAGTAGCTGGGGCGTCCATTTTCAAGGACATTGGTTTTGAATGTGTTGACAGTCGTCCTGTGGGCCCCACCAAGGCAAACATCAACGACTATTACCCAACCCAGGTCCAGTTCTTGGGCATAGGGCTCATTGTGACGCCCATTGCGCTGACTTCGTACTTTGTGCACTCGGATGATGTCTCTGCCAAGTAACAAAAGCATCTCAGCCGAAACATCAAGAGGAGGAATCCTGTCAGCTATTGGCTTGAGATGCATGTGGGTACGTGCAGCCTGTGGGGTAGGGATTTCGTCTCTATTATTGGGAATGAGGCTGCACTCAATAAGGGTTGGCAATGATAGGTGCAATTCACCATCGGCTGACTCCACCATAAATCCAGAGGCCCTTCTTCCAGAAGTGTCTGTTGTTCCTGAGCATGTTTTGAGGGTATAAGGGGAGGCTTCACCCTGGATGCCAAAAATGTCAAAGAATGCTGATCTGGCTAGTGACACATTGCTTTGGTTGTCTAGCATCACATTTGTCCTCACCTTTTGCTCTGGGCAACCCTTAGGATACACACTGACCAGACAGATTTTTGAACATGATTTACCTTTGAGACCCTCACCACACACGGCTGTGCATGAAGAGGTTGCTACATCAGTGACACTTCCAGTAGGCTCCCCACTATGCTCTGCAGAAGGTGATCTGGGACTCAGTAACCGGCACATTTCAGCACTCCATCCTGGACCGGCACCTTGGACTCTGTCACACGGAGCAGTGGGTGGAGTTCTCCAACAAGAAGGGTCTTCGCTCTGCAAGTGATCTCTCCCTAAAGCCTCGACATTTCCTAAGAGAGTGAGGTTTCTTGTGGAGAGGACACAGTCTAGCTAAATCCATGATGAATCCTTTTGAAGCATAAGAGGAGGGGGGACTTCCTACCTGAGTTTTATTGACTGATATGGGACGTTTGGATTTCCATTGTTTGGCGAAGGACCCATCACCTCTGAATGCAGCTGAACTGGAAGTAGCAAAGGCAAAGCTAGGATCTTTTCTCATCTCTACGTAGTTAAACACAAGGTTTACAAAGAATGAGAAAGGGGGATATAGAACTTGGTGCTACTTCTTATAGTGAGATCCCTGAGTTATCCATTGTTCTTGGATGTTTTGGGACAATTTCTCTGCTACAGGATTTATTCCCCTTGCAGTATCTAGAAAGCTGAGCCCTGGCAAATAGCCCTCTTGCTTAGCAGCGTCAACCTCTAGGAGCAAGTCTCCGAGTTCTCGAACCTTCTGGTGATCTCTATTTGAAAGCTTTAGGAAGTTGTTTAATTTATTGAAGAGAGAAGCCTCAATGACCTCTGGAGAGCCGTAGCACTTGTCTAATCTTTGCCAAAGCATGGTCAAACCCGCAAAAGGGTTATTAACATAAACTGCTCTTATCCTCTTGGCATTGTGTAGAGCCACCCCACCAAGCCATTTAATAAGGAGGTCCAGTTCTTCACTAGGTTTCAGACTAAGTCCTTCCACAGCATTAACAAAGCTAGATTTCCAGGACAGATAACTGGCAGGCTGGTTATCAAACACTTTTAGTCCAGCTGTGACAAGCTCTCGACGTGCCAGATATACAGCAAGGTCAGATACACCTCGAGCATCTGATGGTGAATGAGGTGGAAGTTGGTTTGTTGGGTCTGTGCAGCAATGTCTGTGAGTGCAAGGAGGGTCTCCATCTGCGTGAAAAGGCTGAGAACCAGGAAGAATTTTTCTGCTGTTTGGCTGCAAACCTTCAGCAGAACAAGCAGGAAGATCTGGACATTGTGTCTCACACTTGACATGATGATCTTTGACATCTGGGGGGTTTCTGTGCTGTGATACAACAGCAGGCTCTATATCTATATCGTTTTGATATGAGACGTGACTCAGTCCCAAAGAGAAATGTGCTGAAATCACTAGTGCGCTGTTATGACTGCTTCGATGCTTTAGCATGACTGACTTTACTCCCAAGGTCACAGCTCTCCAAATCTGCAGCAGCCTCAAACACTTGAGCCTCTGCTGAAGCAGCCTCAGCTTCACATTCTTCTTTTAGTGCATTTAATGTAGCCTCTATGCGTGCCTTCTCCACTTCCATGTCAATTTGGCGTTTTGCATAAACTGCTGTTGTGCGTGCAGCTTCTGCCTTGGCACGAGCTTTAGCAGCAGCAGCAGCACTGGCTGACGATTTTTTTTAACTTTGCCTAGAAAGTATAGTTAAGGCAGCACACTCTGACCTCACTTCCATGTTGTGTGTGTCGCCAATGACAGACTTTGAGACTGATATTGTTTAAGATGGACAGGTGACTTGATTTTCAATTCACACAGAAGGATAGCGGAGCCACCGACTTGTGGCTAAGTAATGTGCTGCTGATGTTTCTTCACAGCTATTGCAATGGTTCATCTTTTCACTGTTCTGTCCTCACTAAGCGTTGTTCTCATGAACGTAGACTTAGTTATACAGACAGCTAAACACTCTCGTGATCAAAATCCAGTAAACAGGCCGCTGTGTGGAGTGTGATTTAATAAGGATAAAGTGTGAAACTGTTGACAAAACAGAAATAAGATCAATAAACGTTGCATTGATATATATAACACAGCAGTAAAGCTATACATCCATAAAACACGAACATGATATTTCTCCCCTAACTAAACAACAAAATAAATCATATTCATCTAGCATGTACAATCAGAAACCATAATTAGCATAATAGCTAAATCAAACCAAACTAGCTTCCAAAGCAAATAGTAATAAACAAATGTTGTTTCAATGATCACAAATTGTTAAGCGGCATCATCTGTAAGTCATTTAGTTAGTTAAGGCATGGATGGCAGCAGATTAATGCATGAGCGACTGCCTCTGGGTACATCTTAAAGAATGACATGAACAAATAAAATACACGAAAGAACCACTAGGGGGCAAAACAGAAAATTGCTCAATGCCATCATAAATATCAATAGTGTGGGAGCATTCCATGCTCCCCCACAACAAGAGGATCTCAGTAGTGTGGGAGCATTCCATGTTCCCCCACAACAAGAGGATCTCAGTAGTGTGGGAGCATTCCATGCTCCTCCACAATAAAGAAACAAGAGGATCTCAATAGTGTGGGAGCTTTTCATGCTCCCCCAAAACTAGAAAAAGCATTTCCTGAAGAAAATGCACTGTGAATGCTAAAATGCTGAATGATGTCTGCTGAAACACGCTTAAAAACATCTGAATTTTAGCTGAAACATCATAAAGTTGAGTGAAACAGCAAAGTTGTAGAAATGTGTTAGCTGAATGTGATAATAAGCATAACAATGTTTAGAATTTAGAAAATACTACTGTTACTGAAAACACAATTTAAAGCTGAAATGGTGTTATTAGCAAAAATAATTAAAGTTAAATCTCAATATTAATATAAGTTAGAGTATTTGAACATTGTGTGCAATTAATCTTATTATCATATCTGAAAAAAGGCAAAATATTTCAGACACATTTTAGAAACAGTTGAATATTAGAAAAACTGGGAAAAAAGCTCTGAGGAATTTTATTTTGAAAGTACACATGCCCCTTGTTCAGGCTCTTAATTTGAAGGTGAACTCATAAGGTGTGTGTGTGTGTGTGTAAATGGCAAATGGTATGCACTTACATAGCATGTTTCTACCTTATTTGTACTCAAAGCTCTTTACACTGCTTCTCATTCACACACAAACACACACACACACACACTGTGTGTTGACCTGACACAAGTAAGGGCAAGTAGGGATTTAGTGTTTTGCCCAATGACACCATGACATATTACAGGAGGATCCAGGAATCAATCCACTAACTGGCAGGTGACTGCGCTATCTCCTGATCCACAGACAGAAATCCGCACTCTGTGCGCACACACATTGTGATTTTGTTTTACCTGATCATCACTTAAATAGAACAGACACAGCTGACTAGAGAGAGTAATGAAAATGCTGGGTCATTCTTAGGAAGTACACACTGAAGTACTGCTTGATACAGACATGCTGAATCAGAGATAATACTATGAAATCACAGTTATTACTACTATTAGAAATCTGAGTATTAACAGTACTATTAGAAAAACTAGTATACAGCTGAAAGAGGACAACATTTTAGAAGATTTGAAGATTCTCTCCATAGATTGCCATTATAAAACATTGCTGAAAAAAGCTATAAATATGAGAAAAATTCTGAATAGAAGCATAAATGTCCTTAAAAACATTTTGATACCTGAATGGTTTTAATATCTGAAAGTATGCTGAAGATCCTGGACGCAGAAAAACGTACGGAAGAACCAGAATAATAACTAGAAAAAGCATTTTCTGAAGAAAATGCACTGTGAATGCTACAAATGCTGAATGATGTCTGCTGAAACATGCTTAAAAACATCAGAATTCTAGCTGAAACATCATAAAGTTGAGTGAAACAGCAAAATTGTAGAAATGTGTTAGCTGAATGTGGTGATAAGCATAACAATGTTTAGAATTTAGAAAATACTACTGTTACTGAAAACACAATTTAAAGCTGAAATGGTGTTATTAGCAAAAATAATTAAAGTTAAATCTTGTTTGTGTGCAATTAATCTTATTATAATATCTGAAAAAAGCTGAATATTTCAGAAGAATATTAAAAATAGCTGAATATTAAAACAGGGGAATAATTCAAAAAGAGATTAGAAATATTAGAAAAAGCTGAAAAAGTTAAATAGAGGTTTAGGGGACACCTATTACAATATGAGTGAATGATTGCAAAATTTGTGTTTTGAGTGTGTTCATTTTATTTATGTTTGAAGATTTTATTCACTCTGCCCCATTAAGAAATTCTAAACACAAAATATGTGTATCATGTTAATATTTTATTGACAAACAAAGCAGTCATGTCTCACTATAAATGTAAGGATTCTTCAAAGACACAATGCATTCACTCTAAACCTTATCATAACCAAAACCTAATTTTAACATCACCATCATCATTCAAACATCACCCTAAAACCCAATCCCCTAAACCCCCAAATGCTGCACACAGACACACAGGGGGCGACTGAGGAATAAACAGTATGTATGTACACATTCTGCAGTATTTGTCCAGGTAAAACAATGGTACTCATAGACTTATTCTTATTGTTGACTCATTGTTTCATCTTCTTTTATGAGACTTAAACTGTGTAATTGCATAAAAACAAATTAAACTTAAAATAAATAAAACAGAAGAATGTAAATATAGAAATCTGCATAACCAAAATCCACTTCTAGACTGCGTCCATTAAAAATGAACTTTTTCATTGTTTCCTTGCAAAAATATAAAAAAACAAGAAAAACACAAAGAGGTCTATTGGAAAGAAATAAAAAAATGTGTTGATTTATGACTTTTTTTTACTCAAACAAAGCATACATTTAAAATGGTTTAGGTATTTCAAGTCTCTTATCACATTAAAAAAAATGTTAAGAATAAATAAAACAAATAAAACACAGAAAATACATGTTTGATATTTGCATAATTGTATGCTCAGCTAAGGAGAAATAAAAAATAGGTGACATATATATATATAGATATAGATCTATATAGATATATCTATTTAGATATATATAGATAGGTATACAGTGGTTGTCGAACGTATTCAGACCCCCTTAAATCTTTCACTCTTTGTTATATCGCAGCCATTTGCATTTTTCCTCATTAATGTATATACAGCACCCCATATAAAACAGAATTTTTTACATTTTTGCAGATTTATTAAAAAAGAAAAACTGAAATATTACATGGTCCAAAGTATGTAGACCCTTTGCTCACTATTTAGTAAAATCACCCTTTTGATCTAATACAGCCATGAGTCTTTTTGGGAAAGATGCAACAAGTTTTTTACACCTGGATTTGGGGATCCTCTGCCATTCCTCCTTGCAGATACTCTCCAGTTCTGTCAGGTTGGATGGTGAATATTGTTGGACAGCCATTTTTAGTCTCTCCAGAGATTCTGAATTGGGTTTGAATCAGGGCTCTGACTGGGCCAATCAAGAGCAGTCACAGAGTTGTCATGAAGCCACTCGTTTGTTATTTTAGCTCTGTGCTTAGGGTCATTGTCTTGTTGGAAGGTAAACCTTTGGCCTAGTCTGAGGTCCTGAGCTCCCTGTACTTGGCCACATTCATCTTTCCCTCAATTGCAACCAGTCGTCTTGTCCCTGCTGCTCCCATGCTGCCACCACAATATTTTACTGTTGGGACCGAATTGGACAGGTGATGAGCAGTGCCTGGTTTTCTCCACACATGCCGCTTAGAATCAAGCCCACCAGAGAATCTTATTTCTCACTATTTTGGGGTCCTTTAGGTGTTTTTTACCAAACTCCATACGAGCTTTCACATGTCTTGCACTGAGTAGAGGCTTCAGTCGGGCCACTCTGTCATAAAGCCCCAACTTGTGGAGAGCTGCAGTGATGGTTGACTTTCTACAACTTTCTCCCATCTCCCGACTGCATCTCTGGAGCTCAGCCACAGTGATCTTTGGGTTCTTCTTTACCTCTCTCATCAAGGCTCTTCTCCCCGATAGCTCAGTTTGGCTGGACGGCCAGGCAAGGGTTCTTGTCATCCCAAACGTCTTCCATTTAAGAATTATGGAGGCCACTGTGCTCTTAGGAACCTTCAGTGAGGTTCAGAGAGAAAATTTTTTGTAACCTTGGCCAGATCTGTGCATTGCCACAATTCTGTCTCTGAGCTCTTCAGGCAGTTCCTTTGACCTCATGATTCTCATTTGCTCTGACATGCATTGTCAGCTGTAAGGTCTTATGTAGACAGGTGTGTGGCTTTCCTAATCAAGTCCAATCAGTATAATCAATAACAACTGGACTTAAATGAAGGTGTAGAACCATCTCAAGGATGATCAGAATAAATGGACAGCACCTGAGTTAAATATATGAGTGTCACAGCAAAGGGTCTGAATACTTGGGTGGGTAATGCTGTGTAATTAATGAGTGAAAAAATATAACTTAAATAATTTTAGCAAATGGCTGCAATTTAACAAAGAGTGAAAAATTTAAGGGGGTCTGAATACTTCATACCCACTGTATATAGAACATAGACTGTGTGTGTGTGTGTGTGTGCGTGCGTGTATATATAGAGATATATATATATCTATATATATCTCTATATATACGTCTATATATCTATACATATATAGATATATAGACATATATATCTATATATGTATAGATATATATATATATATATATATATATATATATATATATATATATAGAGAGAGAGAGAGAGAGATAAATTATATATATATAAGAGATATATATATAAATGGTTTACATTTACTCAAAGCCCTGCACAGGAATGTGCAAGATCTACCAGCTAAAGCACCACACTAATGTTATTTAACTATTTCAAAAATGTGTCTTTTTTCTCATTTCCTTTTCTTCTGTTTATCTATACACATTTATCTGTCTATATTAGTTAAATCTTTTAAAATAGAGAAAAGGTTGCAATAAAAAAATGGAAATTAAATGGAAACTTAAAGAAACACAAAGAACCTTGAGGTCCTTGAGACCCTCTGGTCTACAGAGGGACGGATAATGATCTGTTAATGGATCAGTGTGTATTCTGTCAAATTGTTGTTGAATCTGCCAATCATTAGCACAAACAACCAACAGTCACCTCTTTGACAAAAAAAATCTTCTTACTGATATTTTAAACGGCTTATTCCAGTTATCCAGTCATTGTGAGAATATCATCACAGTAGGCATGTAGTGGAGCAGATGCCTTAAACAGAAAAACAATGAGACATTACATTTTTCCATAGTGTAACAACATACACCAACAGTTACATCCAAATGTATTTTTATTTGTTAGTTTTATCAGATATGTCTACCAAGAGGTAAGAAAAAATGATACCTTTTAAATATGCTGAGGAGTAGCTTGATGCTACAGGTTGAAGGCAGTGTGGATGTTTTGCAGTTGCCCTTTACCTCAATTCAATTCAATTCAACTTTATTTATATAGCGCCAATTTACAACATAAGTCATCTCAGGGCACTTTACAGTGTATGGTTTAAGACCTTACACATTATATAATATATACAAATGCTATACCTACAGCAATAAGCCTGGGTACTTGATAGAGGATCAACAGTAGTTAGGCTCTGCTGTAGTAAGCCAATGAGAGCAATAGATGTACAGAGGGTGAAGTGGAAGTAGAGAGATGAAGCTGATCCTGAAAAATAAAACCTAAAAAATAAAACAGATTTAAAATGCTGTAATTTGGTTCATGAAAACTGTGAAATAAATGCAATATGAATAGATAAATTATCACACAAGTGAAATAAAGCATTGAAATTACTTGGCAGTGCAGCTGGGAGATCGGAATCTCTTGTAAACTCTGAGAGCCAGAAAGAAGGCAAAACATAGCTTGACAGCAGTACTGCATTCGTGATGTGGTCCAGTGGGGCAGTTGTTGATTGATTGTTAGCATGGTGCTGCAGTGTTTGGTCTGTTGTAGCACAATGTCTTTGTTGGTGTAAACTGATCTTTATATTGTTGGAAGAAGTAAGGCAAAAGTCACAAAGTATCATCATAGAGGACACAGGATAACTATGTGTCCTGTCCAGGACAGAAAAGGCTAACAAAAGTCATAGTATCTAGCCAGGTCAGTTACTGTCTAGGTGTGGCAGTATTAGATGGTAAGTATCAGAAAGTATATGTTACATCAAGAACACATACTTTCTGAGGTATTTATGTGTTCCCAGCTGTGTACAGTGGTGTACACAGCTAGTGATACACTTTTGGCCTGTGCATTTACCAACCCTAACCCAGACCCACCCTGGTAAATGCACAGGCCAAAATGTGCCAAATGGATAAGTTATAAAGTATAATTACCAGAAAAAATTATGATCTATACTGTTATCCAGTACTAGTATTCAATGTATAACTCTCAAAGTAAATCCTATTAATATGTTGCATGACAGCATAATTACATGTATTCAAATGAAACGGAAGGTTGACAGCAATATACCTAAACACTTACTTTTATCCTTGTCAGTTACACTTTGACGGTTTTATAACTAAATGTTAGTAATGTTTGTCTTTTTTATCAATTAGCCACATTCTTATTTTGCTAATATCAATTTTAGTCGATAATAATGTAGATATTTTTTCTGTAAAATGCACCTCACTTCTTTATAAAGGTCTAGAAGACACAGTATACAGGATCGTGATAACTGTAATACGTTTTCATTACACCACAATGGAGACTCTGGAGAAAATGAGGTCCAGCAGTGTGTTCTTTTCTGTCGTTGTGCAGCAGTGATGAGTTGGGCATACCTCCTGGATGTAAACATATCCAGTATTGGCTTGCTGGCATTAGATAAAAGATTCTCATTTAAATCACCACAAACAATCATGGGGTGAGAATCCATTATCTCAAGTTCATCCAAAAGGCTTTCCAGGTTTGACAGGAATGATGGCAAGCTATAGTCTGGAGGTCTGTACACAGCTGCAATCAGTGCATCGAATAGACCTTTAAACCTTCAAAGCCACAAACTCAAGGTCTGTTAAATTATGTATGTACTGTTTTTCATGTACTTTAATGGGGTCTTTCACATAAACAGCAACTCCACCTCCACATCGGTTGGCAATTTGTGGAAACTTGCCTGTTGCGCCTGTTGCGTTTGAACATATTGCCGCCATCTAGCTGAAGAGTCTCTGCAATAAAGGAGCCTTGTAGGTGAGTTTCTGTCAGACACAAAATATCTGCAAGACAGAGTTCACGATGGCTCTTGATGTCAGTGACATGAAATGGCTGTCCCTCTGTATTATGGTGAACAATCGTCAGAGTGTCAAGTCTGCTCACTGTCTGTTTGATCTGCAGAAGAGGCATCATTTCTTCTAAGCTGACTGGTCTCATGGTGTCCAGGGCAGCAGTAATTTCTGGGTTGGCATTGATTTTATTCTTATCCAAGTCAAGTAGGTGAAGTCCACTGAGAGAGGTCACTCTGCTAACAGCTACATAAGCCATGCCAGGTTCAAAAATATGCTTGAGTGAGACTACAGCTAATGATGTTGTCATACCTTGAACTTTATGAATTGTACAAGCACATGCCAGCTTGATGTGAAACTGTCTGCGTACCACTCCTTTCTGTTTCAGGTTCTCTTCAGCTCTCTCAATGTACACTAGACTGTCAGGATCTCCTGGTGCTCTGTTATGGCAATTCCTTCCAGCTGTTTTGTCATCCAATTTGATCCCAAGCTTACAGACGTGTAGAACCATTTTGCTCAGATGTTACTATCCTGAGAAGAGTGGCAAATGAGCCATTCACCAATCCTTGAGAAACATCCAAATTCCTCGTGAGCATAACATGAGCACCCTTAGCATCTTGTAGTGTGTCTGGTAACTAATTTCTTCTTTAAATGGTTTAGTTTGTCGTGACATTTTTCAAGTTTGTGGTTCCTTTCTGTAGTCATCTGCGTCAATGGTGATGGTGTGAGAATGAAGCAGAGATAACGTGGCTGTGTTGTGTTTATCAAACTGTTTGTAGCAAAAATGTGCAGAACATCAGTTGGACATTGTGCTGGTTCAGTGAGAGCCTGTGACAAAGCTTTGTCTGCTTCAGACAAGTGCTCTGATTTTTCTTTCACACGGATTCTGTTCAGCAGCTCTGCAAAGGCAACATCATCCTTCTTACGCATAACCTCAGTCAGAGTGATCATTTTAAAATGTTCTTGCAACAGGTCAATTTGTGATGGGTCATGGACACACAGGTTTAGACTGTCGCACTGGAGGTAGCTGATAGAAGTCGCCAACAGCTAACACTGACATTCCTCCAAAGGGTCTGTGGATGCCTTTGATCTGTTTCAGTCTTGCATCTACATAGGCAAAAAGGGGTTTTGACACCATAGACACTTCATCAATGATAAGAATTTCAGCATATAACAGGTCGGCTCTGACTTCATCTAGTTGGTTACCCAGTCCTTGAAATGGAGGTTTTAGGCTTCTTGGCAGCTTGAGGAGTGAGTGCAGTGTTGTGCCTGATATATTGAAGGCTGCAGTTCCAGTGAAAGCAGTCAACAGGACAGTGGGTCTAGATATGTCAGTTTCTTCAGCATGTCTTGAAAATCTGCTTAGGATCTTGGATGCCTCTGAATAGATGCATTTGATGAGGTGTGACTTTTCTGTTCCAGCAACACCATTTACGTAAAAGAAAAACTGCTCTGGATTCAGCCCACACATGTCTTATGCACCAGTCTCTAATTGTATAGAACACACTGGTTTTCTTTTTGTTCAAATCCTGATACATTTGGCGTAGCATAGTGGGATCAATTACAGGGGGCTCTCTCATAGCTCTGACCTCTGTTGTAGCATTAGCCTGACGACTGTAGTCTGGCACACTCTCCTGTTCATTTGCATTTACTGGCTCTCTTGCAACCAGTTCTTCGACATACTCCAACCTCACAAGTTCAGATTCGGGTGCAAGATTACACCATTCATCAATCACTCCTCTGTTCTGTTCATACTCTTCAATGGCTTCCTCAATCTCCTTACTGTTTTTTTCATATTTGTCTTTGTTTCATTTGACAATTGCTTTGACTGTCTCAGTGTGATCAGAACCTGGTAGCTGTACACACCCACTGTTGTAGAAGCATTTATTTGTGGGTAGGAAATGTCTTTTCAGCTCCTGCTCTGATTGATAGGGAAGGTATAGTTTTATTAATGCTCCATAAAATTGCTCAGGATGTTTTTTTTCTGATGGACGGTAAAACCTGATGACAGCAGGTTTATCATTTTTCCTCTTTTGAACAAAACCCATGTCATTCAGCAGTGGTAGAACATCTTTACCTGTTTGCTTCAGGCCAGAGACAAACCTGCATGTAACTGCAAAATCAGCCAAGCACATTGCCTCAAACTCTGGTGTTTTTGGTCTGCATTTGTATTTGTCAGTCAAACAGGTCATCCACACATTTTCACTTTTTGGTGTTGTCTCCTCTAGTTGTGACATGGGCTGACTCATTTTCAGTGCATTGTCATCGGCCTTTATGAAAACAAAACCACACTTTTTCATGTTGATACCACATGCCCGAGTCACACACTCCTGAGCACTGATCTCTCTCTTTTTTGAGTAAGCCTGCATGATTGCCCTCATGTCATCACATTCATTAGAATTGTCCATGCTGGAGTTCTTTATGACTGTTTTGAGGTACTCTGATAGTCCACTTTCATTCTCACACATGTATGAAGTCAGGTATATGATCACAGAGTGTGGATTCAGTATTAAAGAGATGTCGAGATTGCCATCCCAGGCTTTTCATTTCAGGGTCATTTAGTAACCTATTTAGTGGTCTGAGTTTGCTCTTTGCTTCCTCCAGTTCCAATGACTCATCATTGCATTCTTTTGGCCTTGTTATCATTGTCCTGCTGTATGGTGGTTTGGGATATCCAAAACGGCAATCGGCACCCAAACGTTTGAAACATG
The DNA here is from genome assembly GCA_034779795.1 of Ctenopoma multispine. NCBI lineage: Eukaryota > Metazoa > Chordata > Actinopteri > Anabantiformes > Anabantidae > Ctenopoma > Ctenopoma multispine. The sequence continues at coordinate 15,156 of JAUYWH010019293.1, forward strand.
TCTTCGAGTGGTTCCTGCTGTGCATTTGCACTTCTTTCACTTTCTTGTACAGTTCAGGTTGTTTATGTGGATCAGGTAACTGAGCTGTGATGTATTTGAACACAAAATCACACACTGTCTGATCATCATCTTCATCAAATACAGGAGCACTTTCTACCCATAAAAGGCAATGTATGTGAGGAGATCCTCAATTGTGGAACTCAACTCTAAGGAAAGAATCTGTGACTCTGCGGAGCACCTGTGCTGGTGACAAGATCAAATCTCTGAACAATGCCTCCACGCGTTTATCAAACATTGGCGCATTGGTGTGACAGGATTGCTTCTCAGTATGTCCGTCTTTTCAGGCCAGGCAAGTCCTTCAAAATCTACTTCTTCACCCTGCTGATGTTTTATTGCATCAATCACTTCAGGCCAACGCATCTCTGCTGCTGAAAATGTGCAAAAGAATGTAGGAGTTCCCAACTGTCTGATCATGACAAAAAAGATCTATTGTTGTTTTCTCTGCTGGGGTCCCTCTAAGTGGCTGCATGAATCTGACTGCATCTTTGATCCTCACCAATTTCTCAACCTCTTGTTTATCTCGCAACATTCTTGAGGTTATTTTGCATCCATCTCTGGTCACAGGCTTTCTTTTGCATAGCTGTATTGTCATGCTTGAAGTAGCCAAGTGTATTTCAGTTACAAACTGCAAAAAACAAATAGTTTGTGTCTCTGACAAATCGGTCATCAATACCAAAAAGTCTGGACTTAAAATACTTGCTAGGTGTTAACTTGATAGTTTTCTGTTCATCCAGGGTGTTTTTACCTGTAGGGAACTGAACAGGGAAGGCCATAGCCTCTAATTTAGGTGTTTTGAAAAAGCTGACTGGACTGTTTCTTTCAGCAGGAGCAACAGAGTAGATTCCATCACTAAAACACAATATCTCCTCTGCAACATCAGGCGGCTGAAGGCATGACTCTAAAGCAAGACCTCCGTTAGGCATGTCACCCTCCTGTTCTGTATCATCTCTCTGCTCCTCAGGTTGATCATCTGTGGTACTGTGTCACCGTTATGTTGTTCAGGATCACTGTGTGTTTCACGAATTGCTCTAGTTTCACACCTGTCTATCTCCATGAGATCATATTCACCAAATTCATTCCATCCATTGTTTCATCCTTATCATCGTCTTCCTCATCCGGAATCATTGGATCACATGACTCAGGTTAATCTCTAATACTTATGTCCTCATACTGTGGATGGATGTGTTTCAGTTTATGTAGAGCCTGTACAAGTTTAGACCAGGTTACAGCCTGGAATAGCTGATGACCTCTGTAACACAATCATCTCTTCAGTTTTACTCGCAGAACCTGAGACTCACTTATTAGTCTGGGCAATGCGTCAACAGTTTCCTATACCTTAGATAGGACACAGACAACATTGCCATGTATTGCTCTTTGTCTTCCTTTGGGTAGAGGGATAATCTTGGCAAATGGTATGCACTTTGCTATAAGACGTCTTTCCAAAATGTTCAGATCAGACAGTTCAGGTGGCATGTCAGCAAGCGTCATGTTGTTGGCAAGGGGGGACATAGCACCATTTTTAAGATAATTGTGACAGGTGTGACAGATCCACTCTTTCTTTCTCTCATCTGGCACCTTGCACTGTTGTTAATTTGTGCAGTTGTCATCACGAACATGAACATACTTTCCTGTCAAACAGGCTGCAATCACATCTTGATTTTGGGTGTAAGTTGGTCTTACACAGGATTGTACTTGGTTTGGGAATGATGCCTTGTGACAGACAGTGCACACATAAGTGGGACCACCCTTTATTTGTGATCTGATAATACATATAGCTTCTTTGATCAAACTGTTGTCACTTTCTCTTTGACTTCTATGCCTATTTATACATCTGTATTTCCTTTTTATTTTCATTGCACATCTCTGCAACTGCATAATCCTGAAAGCAAGATTGTTTCTATATCTGTCTCTCATTAGTTGTTTCATTAGCTTTCTGTGCCTAAGCCTTAATGCTTTGTCATGTGCAACGATGACTGATGTACGATTGCTGCCTCAGTCTGAAATCAACATTGTCTCTGTAACAATTCCTAAGATATTCTTTTTGTCTGTGTCTGAAATCAACATTGTATCTGTAACGATTCCTAAGATATTCTTTTTGTCTCTGTCTGAAATCAACATTGTCTCTGTAACGATTCCTAAGATATTCTTTTTGTGTCTGTCTGAAATCAACATTGTCTCTGTAACGATTCCTAAGATATTATTCTTGTGTCTGTCTGAACTAACATTGTCTCTGCAATGATTCCTAAGATATTCTTTTTGTCTGTGTCTGAAATCAACATTGTCTCTGTAACAATTCCTAAGATATTCTTTTTTCTTGTGTCTAATTTCAGCCTTATTTCTGTACGTTATGTATTGTTTGTATCTCTGCCTGTAGTCCACATTGTCTCTGTAATGAGCTTTTTTATGGGGGTTTTTTGTTGTCTAAATTCAAGGTTATTTAGATATTTTCTGCTTGAGTAAGATTTTTTCTTTGCCCTATAGGTGTCATTTGCACCATACTTTTAATTTTCTTTTCTCTTTTAATTCTATTTTCTTTGCGACACTTTTTCCGAGAGCAAAACTCTGAAATTTTCTCCTCTGGCCTTTACTTAGTTTTGATAGTTTAGAGGAAATATTTGATAAATCAACCTTAGCAGTATTATTTATTGGACCAGTTTGATTTTTTTTACTTTGACAACCATTGTGTGACGAGATGAAGCTATAATTACTTGACCCGGGTTTGGGTATCAAGGAGTTTGTTGTGAACATCTTGTTGCATCACAGTAATCATATCAGTGGAGAGTCCATTCTTCGAGCAGTCAGGTTTGACTGATTGTTTGAAGAATCATGTGATGGAACAGAAATTAAGGAGGCCTGATTTGACTGTTCTGTTTCCATAACAGAATAGGGTAGGAGCAACAGCAGGGTGAGGTGTAGGTTTGCTTTCTGTGGTATCATTACTCAGGTTAACTGTGTCCAGACTGTAAAACTTGACAGGTTTCAGTTCATAGTTACAGGAGGATTGTGTGTCAAACATCTGATGACATCTGGTGAGCCTGTTAATCATATCACTGATGTGTGAATGTCAACATTACAGCAGTACCGGTCGTGTGTAACCTCAGGGGTAGGGGCAAACCATCTGCTCTTCTGGAGTGTGGATCAAAAAGTCCATATCTACCTGATTTTGTTCTGAATACTGCAATACATAATCCTGCCATTAGCAATAATGCATACTGCACATCTGATAACAAACAGCTCAGACCTGCCTCAAGGTCAAGGAAGCTGTTTACAGGACCTGGTAAAGGTTCTCCAAATGTGCCGTAACGGGAAGGTTGTGTTTTGTCCACATAATAGACGATCTATGTGCAGAAACTTCATCAGGCAGCTCATCACTGGCCAGATGTATATTAGTAGGGAACCTTTTCCTGGCCTCTTTGTACATCGCATCACCCTTATCCAACACAAGGTCAAAATCTGCTCTGGTTATGTTTTCATCCTCATGAAGGGATGCAAGAAAGGTTAGTGAGTTGCAGGTAAACTGGCTGTTTCTGGAACTGCCATTTCTCAGAGACGCCTGACTGTGGGATGCACAAACACGTGTTTCATCAGGCTGATCTTCCAAGTTTACACTGTCTCCATTAGAAGGCCCTGATGTACACGGAGCACCACTGTGACATCCACTGTTTGCACTGTTAGTGTAACAAACCTCTGGTATATGTAAAACACCACTTTGACCTCTGTCATTCACCTGTACATTAGTAGGCTCTACACATGCAGCATTCCTGTGACATACTCCCTTCACAATGTCAGCATAAGAAGCCTTTGGGACAGATGATGCACCATGTTGCCCCCCCTCTTGTACATTTCCAGTAGAAGACATTTCAGGAATATTTACATGTTTACCTGCTTGAGGACCAAATGTTTCTGCTTGCTCGCTGGTTGGTACACGCTGGGATTCCCTCAGCTTCTGCCACCACAGTCTTAAAGCTTGAGACATACCCTTCCTTGGCATGGTTAGTAGTATAAATCACACCCAAATTATACAGTAGATCAAGCTTAATTCTACAGATACACTTAATAAATAGAAATAGTGTTTAGAAATATAACAAAGTGTTCTCTGAAAAGCTTATGGAAATATATTCAACTTAAGATGTAAGAAGTACAGTAAACTATTTAAATATATATATATTTAAAAACAAGTATATTTTGTATCAGTTTACTCTATAGCTGTTCAGGTTCTGAAATCACAGTGACTACTGACTACAAAATAATCTCTTCTAGAACTCCACTTGTATTAAGATTTATAAGAATTTATTATATACAAGAGACTGCCTTCAAGATTTGCTAAACTTGTGGAGGAAAATATTTTTAATGTGAAATATCAATTTTGAATTTACAGAAAATAGTTTGTCTAATTAGTGTCTAATTATATACAAAAGAAATGGATTGGCGGATTTTTTTTAATCTGTAGAAGGTTTATTCAATGTAAAAAGTCTTTAGGCCATCAAAATCAACAGTATGCACAGTGGAAGTATTACAAATTTTAAGGATCGGCAAAATATTTCGCAGGCAGAAACAAGCTAGTTTAAATAAATCCTGTTGGAACAGCCAACGGCAACAAGAGGTCAGAACAGCTGCAGTGCTCAGTGTTTTCCAATTATATCCTGTGGTGTATTTAAATGCAGGCTATGTAAATTATCCCCAAGAATAAAATAAATAAGTGAGCACTTTATTGAGACAATATATTCAGCGATCTCTTTGAACTAATCTAAAATTTACACAAAAAAAGTCAAATTAACTCTTTTTCAGTTTTCAGAATGAAATATTTAATTCAACTGAATTGAACTTTATTTATATAGCGCCAATTCACAACATAAGTAATCTCAGGGCACTTTACATTGTAAGGTTTAAGACCTTACACATTATATAATATATACAGAATAATGTAGAAAACCAAACTGCCCCATTTGAGCAAGCACGTAAGGCAACAGTGGAGAGGAAAAACTCCCTTTAACGGAAGAAACCTCCAGCAGAACCAGGCTCA
>JAUYWH010019294.1:0-20200 GCA_034779795.1 Ctenopoma multispine
AGGATTTTAAACTCCATTCTAGATTTTACAGGGAGCCAATGGAGAGAAGCTAATGTAGGAGAAATATGATCTCTCTTAATTAGTAAAAAACTGCGTAAAATGTCTGAAATGCGACTGGTTAAATGAAGCCCAACATGTGAAGTTTCAATCAACACAGTCAACATGGTAACATGTAAAGTTTTTTACAATTTACAATTGTAATTTAAGGCAAAATGGCTCCATTCAAACATTTACACATAGGGTAATAGCAATGGTGAAGTTTTTTTGCATGTCACATGTATGTAGAACTGATAAAAAAAGATATCCTATCTGATATGAACTTTTGGATGTGTTTTCTCTTTCTGTTTGAGAGTTTAAGTGTGACCTCTTCATCTCACAGCATAGACTCCTGCAGCCTGCTGTTGACCCACACGACTGTATTTCAGAGGAGTACATGTACAAATTTGCCATGAAGGCCATGAAGGCCATGAAGCCACATTAGAAGAAGCTATATCTTATTATTTGAGAGCCTTGATAGCTCTGTGCTCATGATCATATGTAGTTGATGAACTTCAAAAGCAGAAGCCAGTAAGTTTTGTTTCTGTATCTTGGTCTAGACAGGGGTGATGGAGGAAGTAAAAGTACTAACACCATGTCATCACGTGCATCCAGTGCTTGGTACAGAAAAAATGTCTTTTGATTGTTTTACTTTAACACGTTATATTATTAATGAATAATTATATTATTAATGAACAAGCAGCATTTTACTGTTGTACTTAATGGAAGTGGATCTTTTATTAATGATTCATTTGCAGATTGTCTCATTAGATTTCGCAGTTTTGGAAAAGAAAATCAAATAGTGAGTTCATGGTGACGCTTTCACAGTGTTTAAAACATTTAAATTATTACAAGGACCGTAGGTCCACTCAGCTGACACTCCTGCCAATTCAGCTAAGCTTCAGCAGCAGCCCCTCTAATCTAAATGTTAGAACTGCACCTGATTTTAAATATCAGCTTAAAATCTATTTCTATTCCTTAGCTTTTAATATTTAGTGATTTTTTAAAATCTGCTTTTAACTCCATTGTACTTTATTTATTTTATTGTTGTAATAGTTGTAATTCTGTTATTTCTTTCTCACAATTCTTAATCTCTTTTATTTTCTTTTTTATATTGAAGATGTTCTTGTTTTATGTACCTTTTAAGCACTTTGGTCAACTGGGTGTTGTTTTATGAGTGCCATATAAATAAATTTAATTTGATTTGATTATTTATGTATGAAAGGTTATTTACATTGATGAACAGCATTACTTGAGAATCAACATTGTTTAAATTGATAGACCTATAGACTCACAAACAAACAGCTTAGGTGAGCAACTTGCAAATTAGCTAGAAAGTGGTATTAACATACACTACCAGTCAAAGGTTTTGAAACACATAGGAAATACCATGTTTTCATTAAAAACATGAATGTCATCAGCTGTGTTATCATTGCAACAGGGTTTTCTAATAACCACTTCTCCTTTTAAATTAATAAATTGCACTAGCAATACTTTTTTTAAATGAATACATTTGGTTACTTACATAGTTAATAAATTATATATTTAATAAATTATGGGTGAAAGCCTGTGAGTCCATGTGGTTTCAGCTGGGTCTCTGGAACAGTGTGACCAGCACTGGGTTATAGCAGAAGATCTTGTGAATTTAAGTAGAACAGGTGCATACAACAAGATGTGAAAATCTATTCTGGGGCCAGGAGACTGACATGGTCACACCTCTGGTTTAAAGCCTGGTAACTGAGTTCTGTACACTGTACGTTGTCTGTGAATACATTCTGTCTAAAGTAAGACAGGGTGATTTCCAACAGAAATCCAGCAGATGGCAGAATTTGTCTTGTATATGTTTAAGGAGTCAGTAAGTTAGATTTTCCTTCAAAGGTTTGCATTGTTTCTATTATTTTAATTAATATTGAAGACATCAAATCTATGAAATAATTAGTTTAATTATGTAGTATGAAAAAACAGAGGTGTGCTTTTCCTTCATCCCACAGTCTAAAGAACTCCAACAGGTCATGTTGAGTTATGTCTGAAGTGGATCCTAATCTGAGGTGTTTTCTGAGGTCAGTAACTGAACATAACTGCTGTGATAATAGTTGATGGTTTCTGCAACTGTTCTTGAAAAAAATTTCAAGCTTTCAAGCTTTCAAGCTCTTGACATTTTCTGGATTGACCAACCTTCATATCATAAATTAATGATGGAGTGTCAGATCATCCTTTCAGTATTAGATTATCATGGTCCTCCTTTCAGGTCTTGCCATAACATCATGGTGTACGTACTGCGGAAAGTGAAACTATGGTAAATAACATGCATTAAGCTGGCGATATGTAAAAAACATTTCATATATTGGGCTGCTCTGTAACCTAGTGTATAGTGTATACTTATTTGATGATGAATTAGTTGAGTCTGATCAGTTTCAGACTATAGCTGCAGGTTGTGAACATCAGTTAAACTGATGCTGTCTAATCATCTTACTGCAGTGTATTTAACCTGGTTACCTTAGTCTCATATAAAGGTGTGGGGGCATGAAGAAGAAGCTACATGTATTTTTATATGGCTATTTCCAGCAGGCCTAAACAGAGATCTGAGCATTCTACCAGAAATCTCGACTCCTGTCTTATGGACAGAGCACTGTTGTGGGGCTTCTACCTAAATAACATGGCTGAGACTTGTAATATTCAAGTGTTGTAGCTCAGACCCTTCTGTATGACCGTGTATCACTATAGATAGGTTACAAACATAACCCCTTTCTCACCCTCTGGACTACTCACTTCCTGGTTTTATGGACTACTACTCCCAGCACTCCTGTTAACTTTGACCCATGCTCTCAATCATCCTCATCTGTTTCAGCTGTCCCCAATCAAGCAAACTGGATCACTCCATATAAACCCTTCTCCTGCAATTATTTGCTGTCAGATTGTCTGCTGTGTACTTTTGTGATCTGCTGTGTTCCTGTCTTGCACCTGCTACCTTGGTCACCTGTCATACTTTGGTCTGGTCATGTTCTCCTGTTGGTATTTCTCTAGACTCTGTTTTTCCCATATGGCATTGTAAGTTGGTTTTGGACTGAGTTTGTGTTAATGGTTCTTCCCCTGTCAATGGTTTAATCAGTTAATTTGCTTAGTTCAGTTATTCTCCTGCTTAGTCTCTACCTGGTTCTATGTGGGTTTTGGTTGCTAGTTTGTTCGTTATTGTTTACTTTGTATTTATTTACTCAGGTCTTTCCTCCTTAGGAGTGATTTTCTGTATGCAGTCTTTTCGTGTCTACCCTTTGGCTAATTAAATCCTTGCAACCTACCTTAGTCACAGTGTGCATTTGTGTCCTGACCCCCTTCACCCATGACAGGTTAAGCTTTAGTGCTTAAGCTTCAGTTTTCCAGGCTCATGAGAATGTTTTTGAGTTCTGGTGTTCCTCACAATAAGTTTTCAACCTCAAGGCTCAGGATTTGTGCAAAGCAGTAATTATGTTTAAGATTGAGTTGACTGAAATTAGCTACTATATGGTCAAACGTTTAGACACACGTAGAAATGAATGTTTTTGAAAGAAAAGCTTATTTTATGTCAAATTGATCAGAAATGCAGTGTAGACATAATTAATAGTAATGTCTAAATGTAGTAATATTGTAAATGACAATTATACAATTTGGAAACAACTGCTTTTAACTTTCAAATTAATTTACATAAATGTACTATCCTATCATCAGCAAACAGTACTGTCTTCTAGCACATTGTTTGCTAGTGGAATTTTTAATTTAAAAGGAGAAATGATCATTAGAAACCCTCTTGCAATGATAACACAGCTGACGATCTTCATGTTTTTTATGAAAACATGGTATTTCCTATGTGTGTCCAAACTTTTGACTGGTAGTGTATGTCTGTGTAATTCCTCACTCTATAATCATTTGTTCGCCAGCATCGGCTAGGTGAGCTGCTGTGTAGATCAGAAGAGAACAGTGGTCAGGAGTTTTTTCTACAATCACCACCAAGGCCTCATCAAACTTTATTTTCTTGACACTTTATTGGGTCATATTTCATGGTTTTCATGGCATTATATGGTTTGATGTTACATCTAGTGATTGTGAGATGAAGCCTCGTGATGAACTGAAGCTTTTCATCCAACTGGTCGACTTATGGTTTGACGCATTGTGATGATTCATTTGCTCTACTGCGCCATCAAGTGGATGATTCAAGTGAAACTGGCACAATGATTATAATGATGTGATGTGTAAACCTCTAAACTGAATAAATTGTTTTTATGGCTATTCATCCCAAATATTGTCATAGTATGTCCTTTTAATATCTGATACAAAAGAGAAAGTGGAAACTAACAGGACAGTGTTTTGGTATGATTGTGTAACTGTAATCATGCTTATGTACACCTGGATAATGACAAACATACAAACTAGTGTGTGGTGCTTCAAGTTGAATAAAACAATTACTTTTATTCATCACACCAATAATTAAACTCTAAATATGATCTCAATATTATATTAATGTCTGTGTATTTTGTGTGAATTTAGTGTATTTAACACAGGAATGTGCATGGAAACAAATAGGGAGGGAGTTGTGATGTGAATGTGCTTATGACACTACGAAAAGGTTTTCATTTGTTTTTATTCAAAAATATCAGCTTTTCCAAGGTGCTGGGCTTGAGACGGTTCCTCTTTTTTTAAAATCGATGAAATGGCAGGTGACAGCTAGGTAAGCCTCTGTGTTAATGGAGGTCCACATATCAGATGTCAAACTAACTGCAGAAGCCTTTGCAACAGTCCGTTTTTCTTTTTCTTTGGACTCTTTGTATCTTTGGTCCACCATAGCTTTCAAAGCCTAAACAAAAGAAAGTACAGCTCTTAATATGGAAATATAGGCAAAATGGAAACATTCTTCATATTTTAAGATACACACCTGCCTTGTGGGGAGAACATAGTTAGGGTTCAAAGCTTTAACAAGCTGTCTAAACCTACTGTCCTCCACAATAGTGAAGGGCTGGGAGTCCTCTATCACCATGTTGACCAAGGCCTCATCCATATCATTCCTCTTCCCTGATAAAACAAACAAAACATTAAGAAATTACATATATCAGTAATTACAACCCAAATATAAATGAATGACATGGGGCATATAAATGTATCAAATGACTGTATCCTTACAACCTAAAAAAACTTACCTGACCTTGGTCCACCTTGGTTAATCTCCTTGCTTTCATGCAGGGCTCTGCATAGATGAGGTGTTGTTGCTATATTCAAGTTCTTTGGGGCACAGCAAACATTTCACCTTTTAATAAACCAAAAGACAGAAATCAGATTATAGGGTCTGTGGTGTTGTTTAATTATATTATGGTACTTATCATTTGTGATATTTATTACTGTGTGCATACCATATTAGGAGAGATGAGATCAAAATGTTGCCAGACGGGAAAATCTTCTCTTTCTTGCTGGTTCCATCGAAAAAGAAATGCTTAAGTAACTATGTAACACATACGTAATTCCACAACACAATGTGATGGGGGAATCAGCTGTGTTGCGAGCCAGTTCCTGAATCAGTCACGTGGTACAGTGGACGTGGATGTGCCCGCAAGGCCTTAAACGTCACTGCATATGTAATTAAAGCAAGCCTCGATATGCGCTTCACAAAAACTCCCCTGAGATTACCCGACACACACTTCGAAGCTTCGACTTATAGGACACATCACTAGTTACATCTACTGTTTTGTAAAAGTAGATTTAGAGTCCTAAAGCTTGAGGTGGACGTCCTACAGTGTCCCTCACCCTGTCCCTGGGAACCTGTGACAGAAACACACACGACCCCTCAGTCCGTCTCAGGGAGTACCACAGCATCAAGTTTGTTGGTGACCTTAAGAAGAGCAGTCTCTATACCTGACTTGAACACACTGTTGACCTGCTGCCATATAACCAAAGAACTTTCTCTAGAAAGACAGTAATGACTGAATTGGCTAAAATAAATGAGCTGGAGTACTGAGACACGTGTCACCAAGCAGTTGGTGATATTCAACTTGCTTAAGCATTGTCTATAGACCATTTTTTTTAAACTCTACACACAATTCTCAAAACCTTACAAAAAACTAGTAAAACCTAAACTCTTCACAAAGTCCCAAATTTGTTGTGTATATTGCTGCATTTCCATTCATGCTAGCTGTGTCACCGTGGTTTCAGACCAGTTTCTAATGGCATATTCTGCACACAGCTTTAGTCTCCCTAAAGTCTTTTTCTTTTACACATGTTCATCTCCTTCCTCTTCCTCCTTTGTTGTCAGGTTGGAAGCAAGACTTCCAATGTTCTTATAGCCTATTTTATAGTGCTGAAGCTCTGCTTTCTAAGTGAGAAAATGCACCATAACTGTGTTCACCTGTGAGGACTTCACTGTAAAAATTTGAATTATTAAAAAAACTGTAAAAGTCTACACAGCAAAGTTGCGAAACGGTTTCTGTTAAATTACGTTATATCAAATTCTATTTTGCAGTAAGTTTCCATTGAGAATTCCATTTTTTTCTGTTTCTTCTCACTGTGATTTTAGTCTACTGTTGGTAGAATTACAGTTGTGCACCATAATAAAAACATTTCCAAAGCAAGACAATACTAAAACATAAAGTTTGATTTAAATCATTTAAAGGTATGGCTTCTTTTTAATTACAGTACACTGTTGTTGATTTACTTGTTTTTGATCATATTTAGACCATCATCTGCCACTTTACATATATTTCTGTATACTGTGGCAAAATGTGGGAGATTTGTGAAGAAAGCCAGTAAAACAACTTTCTTTCTTTTAATTAATGATTGAATAATATAATTGATGAACCACCTACACCAGGGCTATTCTATTACATATTAAGTTGGGCCAGATTTTCAAATCTAGAAAGTTATGTGGGCCGCACATTTTCAATAAATGATAAGCAGCAACTTACAGTAATAATGAACTTAAAATAAATGTCTAAATAAATAAAAGTCCATACAAAACAACACAAAAGTGAATTGCATCACCAACAATATATTTGGCTTTAGAAAGATATTTTGGTCACATTTTATTGACAGGCACTGGTCAGTGCTGTCAAATCTACAAGTGTTCAAACCCATATAATAAAGAAAAAACTAACAATACAAATTAATATTTCTACTAAAATATTACAACTACTGACTGCGCACTGATGACATCTGATGATATCAGCAATAGTTACATTGCTAAGATTTTAGTGGTGACATATTTGGTTCTGAACAAGAGCACTGACCTTTGGATCACATGATGTCAGAACAATCCTAAGACACTGGTGAAGAACATGTTCACGTGTGAAAAGACTGATTTACAAGCCAACCCTGTCTCCTAAAAATTATGTTCATATACAAATAAACTTTTTCTGCATTTCTGGTAGGATCACAGGCTGGGCCAGTCAGAGGTTGTTTCTGAGCTGCATGTGACCCGCGGTCACATATTTGAATAGCCCTGTTATACAGCATGTGTAAACCAAAAGACCAGAATGCTGTTTGAGCCAGCCTGTGCACTTGTTTATGTGCTTGTCTATTTATTGCTGCATTATGATAATCCAGGTGTTCAAACACACAACTCACCTATGAATCATTATCTAGACAGAGAACATGATGGGATGTACATTTAATTTTAACCTAATTTTCTAGTCTTTATCAATCAACTTAAAGCTGTTTATGTTTTGTCTTGTGGAGAAGAAGAGACCTCTCATAGCCAAAGATATGTGGCAGCCAGTCACCAGTGATTTTGTTCAACATATCTTTATTCAACCCAGACAGTTGTGATGTTTTATTTGTGTGCACAACATCTGCCATTCACCTGGTGTGTCAATGTCTGCAGCTCTGTTTCAGGATCTCAAACACAAAGTTAGCAAGGTAAGCTGTAATGTCTAAAACAATGGCATGAAGCCAAATAGTGTTTTCTAAGGAGAGACAAATGCACAGAGAGAGAGGTGCTGCTGCAGGGCACTGTACTCCCAAACAAGTTCACCTGGCAAAGGAGCAACTTCAGTCATCACCTGCTGCTAATCAGCTACAACAACTTTGCGCCACTACTCAGCCTAGGCAGCATGCACGGAATGCAATCTAATCCTAATTTCATGACATTGTAATGTGCCATGTGGAAGACTATTCAGCTTTAACTGTACACTACAATAACCTGTTGGAAATAGTTTGTTCAGACAAATACTTTGATTGCATAATATTGTAAAACCAGATGTGATCATGTCAACACGTCGCTCCCCAGTGAATTTATCCCTGGTTTATTTGGGATTCGGGTCTCCTACATGAAGCAACCTGGCGACGTCTCAGGTGGCTGCTTCTTGCAGTAGCTCCGGTTAGATTTGTAGTTTCTATTGTCTTTTTCCCACCATTCTTTTACACTTTTTTATTGTAGTTTTTGTTACGTTTATACACAATTTCGACAACAGTGCACCTTCTTCCAAACACCGCACACAATTAACCAAACACCACACGCAAAATGACACATTTCAGCCAAAACCATAAACACATTTATAGAAATAACATTTTGATCTCGTGTCACTCTCAAAGCCTGTCAATGTCCGCAAACTGTTCCCATCCGTTACACACAACCGAAAGAAATTCAAAACACATTTATTTTTCAGAGGGCTCGATTTTATTCAGAAATATAGAGCAACAACAATGCTGTAACTCTAATCATCTCTCCGTCTGGCTGGATCAGGCCATAAGATTTCATCCACATCACAGGCTATGTCTTCATTAAGGCATCTTTGGAAGAATCGCCATGTGTGACGAATCCACCCCTGCACAGAAGCTGCGTTGATAACATCACAGGCATGCTCCATGGCCTGAATGAGGGGCATACAGTCATACGGCTGAAGGTCATACACCTTCCACCGCCATGCAGAAAAACACTCCTCTATTGGGTTAAGGAAGGGGGAGTATGGTGGAAGATACAGTACTGCAAATTGAGGGTGCCCACGGAACAAATTTTGGACCAGAGCAGATCTGTGGAAAGATACATTGTCCCAAATGACAATGTACTGCAATGTACTGGATCCGGTCCACTTGATTTAATGCCGAGGTGATGTCGTGTAATCTGTCAAGAAATGTGCACCTGATTTCTTTGGAGGATTCGACCTAATGTTGTCAGAGAGACTCGATGGATGTTACTGAAAATATTCTGATCATTGATGACATTGGCTTGGATTTCTCTCAATTGGATACAGTTGTTGGCCAAAACGATGTCTACAATAGCCGTCTCTTGCACCTGAGTTATCATGGGGCCCCTTCCACCTCTGTGTCCTCGACCCTCAATCCTATGTAGATAAAAATTCATGCAGCCTACTGTCAGCTGTCACAGGAAAGCATAACAAAAGTGATGACAAGTACAGTAAAGATGCAGTTTCATTGTACTGTGCGGTAAGCTTACCTGTTTTCTTGACGGAATGTTCGAATTACTGACGCTACTGTATTTCTGCTGAGATTTCGCTGAACTCTTAGTCCGGCTTCCCTCAGTGTGAGTCCATTGTTGATAACATGGTCAATAAATGTTGCACGGCTTTCTTGGGGTTAAGATTGTCCTCTTCTTCTTACATGTATTTCAGGTGCTATGTCTTCAGGTCCCTTTCCACCTCTTTGTCCATCTGGGTCTCTTCCTCTACCTCCTTCCACTCCTCTTTGCGCTCCCCCTCTCATCCTCAGTCTTCTTCTTCTAACTCCTTCCATTGTCATTCCAGACTGGTGGACTCACCTACAGTCCTTTTATACCATATCTGATTGCTTTGTCTTCAGTTAAGCATGTGTGTGTTTCCACACCTTGTGGATGTGATAATCCAATTTGTTCACGTGTGGTCATTGGGAAGCCACTGCTTCTTTTTGAAGAGGAAGTAACCTCCCAATCCTTATCTGTGTTTACAGTGTTTAAGTGTGTGTAGTCTTTTAAAAATCACTGTGTGTAGAGTTTAACAAAAAGTGTGAAGCAGACATTGTGTGTAGTGTTGTGCAGAGGTGTTTTGCTCCTTGCAGTAGAGTTTTGCTAACTGCGTGTTAATTTTTCATTTAGTGTGTAAACGATTGAAAAAAACTGTAATAATAGGCACCTCAGTTATCAAGTTTTGTTTCGTGGTTTTGCGGGTGATTTTAACAGTTTTCCATTCGGGGAGTCATGGCAACGGATGTGACCAGGAGCAGCCGCATTATTTACCAGCGCGATCAGCTGTTAGGACTATTAGGAAGTGGTCTCAGGAGGCTAGTTGAAGGTGAAGCTGAGGGAGAGGAAAGACACCTACAGGAGGAAGCTGGAGAACCAACTCCAGCAGAACAACATGAAGCATGTGTGGTCAGGGATAAAAAAGGTCACAGGCTTCAAGGAGAAGGGGAACCAGGTTGAAGGGAACCTCCAAAGAGCAAATTAACTGAACAATTTTTTAAACAGATTTTCAGCTGGAGGAGCCCTAAACACCCCCTCCTCCTCCTCCTCTCCATCCTCCCCATGCTCCCCATCCTCCTCCTCTTTTGGCTCGTCCTCCCCTTCCTCATCATACAAGCACATAGACAGGTCACATGTCCTGTTTCCTGTTATGTTTTTTGATTTCTCCAGTGCTTTTAACACAATCCAGCCTGTCCTGAGAAAGAGAAGCTCCTGAAGATGCAGGAGCATCTGAAGACTCCTCCACATTACTGACTACCTGACAGATAGACCAGAGTTTGTATGGCTGAGAGGATGTGATCTGCAGAAATTCTCTGATGACTCAGCTGTTGTTGGGTCTATCAGGGGTGACAAAGAGGCAGAGTACAGAGAGCTGGTGGTGGTTTGTGGAATAGTGTGAGGACAACCACCTGACCTTAAATGTAACCAAGACAAAGGAGATGGTTGTGGACTTTGGGAGGAACAGAACCAGTTTTAACACTGTTTCCATCTTGGTAGTGGAAGTGGAGGTGGTGGAGAGGTACAAATACCTGGGTGTCCACCGTGACAGTACAGGAAATGGACAGAGCAAGATGTTGCAGATCTTCTACCAGTCTGTTGTTGCCAGTGCGATATTCTTTGCTGCTGTCTGCTGGGGCAGCAGATCAGAAAGGCAGGCTCTGTGCTGGGGACTCCACTGGAACCTTTAGAGAAGGGGGTGGAGAGGAGGCTGCTTATTATACTGCTGAACATCATGGAGAAAAGCTCCCATCCTCTCCACAGCCTGCTAGTTAAACAGCGGAGCAGCTTCAGTCCTAGACTTCTTCAGCTCCTCTGTGATAGAGAAAGGTACAGGAAGTCCTTCCTGCCAACAGCCATCACCCTGTACAATCTATCTATCTATGTCCTGCACATTAAACAACAAATTGCTTTGTGTTAAAAATAGTAGAGCGTCATTCATTCACAAAAATATGTTTCAGTACAACATAACATTTCGTCCTGTTCAAAAAAAGGATCTGCAGTTTAGCTGTATGCAAACATAATCTTTAGGAGACAGGGTTGGTAAAACCGCAAACAAGAAAACAGTGAGATACAAAATAAACAGAGAGAAGGGTTAGGGAAGGAAAAGGAAAAAGGGAAAAGGGAAGGAGGGAAAATCCTTCAGAGAGAGACCCCCATTATCTCCCACTAGGAAAGTGTTACATCCATAATGTTTTTAAAGCGATTTTATGCGACTGGGATGCATTTTATTGCAGTTTACCCTCATAAGGAAATAGTATACTATATACAGGCCTTGGCCCTGTATTTACTTTACTTTACTTTACTTGGCAGGGACTTTTATCCAAAGCGACAAGGAGAAGACACAAGCAATTACCATTCAGTTTCTGTAAATTCTGAGTTACTACAAATTAAGAGCCCTGATAAGACCCAACACAATGTCAAGATAAAGAACGTGCTAGGAATTGTTAAGTGTTAGACAATGTTTTTGTGAGCTTGTGTGTGTGTTTGTGTGTGTGAGAAACTAATTTGAAATACTTTTTAAACAAGTGAGTTTTCAAATGTTTTTTAAAGATGGTGATAGTATCAGCTAGTCGAATGGAGCAGGTCAAGTAATTCCACCAGCCAGGGACAACAAAGGAGAATAGACTCATTTGGGATCGGAGACCCTGTGCTGAGGGAATTTGTAATCTCTTCTCATTGGCAGATCTAAGAGGGCGTGCAGGAGTGAAGCTTACTAATACTGTGTTGATATAGGTGGGTGCACTTCCATTTACAGCCCTGTAGGCAAGCATCAAGGATTTAAACTCAATGCGAGCAACTATGGGAGTCAGTGGAGAGAGATGAGAAGAGGTGTGACATGGGTGTATTTTGGCTGATTGAAAATGAGGCGGGCTGCCGCAACCCCAAAGCTTTTTGCACACTCCACAAGTGTTAGCAGTAGCAAGCCAATTTGAATTGAGATCTTTTGCTAAGGAGAGTGGTTTCCGGAAAGATCAGAATTTCAGTTTTGGATAAGTTCAATTGGAGGTGTCGCCCAGACATCTATGCCGATATGCCTGAGAGACAGGCCGAATTTTTTGTTGAAATAGTGGTATCCTCTGGTGGGAAAGACAGATAGAGCTAAGTGTCGTCAGCATAAGAGTGGTAGGAAAAACGATGGGATTGGATGATGTGACATAGTGAATGAGTGTATAGTGAGAAAAGTAGGGGGCCAAGGACAGAGCCTTGTGGAACTCCTGTGGTTACCTTAGAGAGTGTAGATGTCTCAACCCCCCGAGATACCTGGAAGGACCTGAAGATAAGAGGTGAACCAATTATGTAGTTAAGAATTTGGTGATTGACCCCGTCAAAGGCAGCAGACAGATCTAGTAGGATGAGGACGGATGATCTGCGAGCAGCTTTTGCAGCACGAAGGTCGTATTTACTTGGTATCAGATAGATAATAAATCTTGCATTATAGCACACCACTAGCGCAAAAGAAGATGCAAAGCATGTGACTGGGTGAACCACTGCAAAGCCCATCACAAAATACCTATATGATTATACCTGTAAGAAGTGTGGGAGAAAAAAGTTAAACTGGGGGGTTCTGTATATATATATATTTTTTTTTATATGTGTGCATATTTCAAATTTTTTCTAATTAAAAGTATATGTTTGAGTAAAATTTACATTTTAGTTTTATTCCAAAAACTACTGACATAACTCCCAAATTCAAAATACAAATATTGTCATTTAGAACATTTATTTACAGAAAATTAAAAATAAACAAAACAAGTTCATATTCATTTTGGCAGCTGGTGTAATTCTTATTTTTGTCCTAAATGATCAAAAACAGGAAATTTAGCTGGGATTAGGCATATAAATATCTGAGTTAGGGTAAGGCACTAAATATACACCATGATAACTCTTACTTATGGCCAGGCAGTTCTGAACAGCTTTCTTCCCTTAATAGATTAAACTGTCATTTAAAAACTGCATTTTGTATTTTCTTAAGTGATCTTTGCTGATACACGCTGAAATGTGTTTGATGATCTGAATTGATCTAAAGTGTGACAAATATGAAAAATAAAATTTAGGAAGGGGGCAAATCCTTTGTCACAGCACTCTACTCCACTCTTAAACAGCAACACATTTCTGGCTCTGTAGGCATGGTCTGACAAGTTCCACATTATTACCTAATTAAACAAAAAAAAAAATCATCATGACATTGGCTTTAGGTCCACTACTTTCAAAGCATAATACATAACAGAACAAACTGTTTTTAACTTGACTATGCATACTAAAAAAGATTAAAATGCACAATAAGTGTGAATCATTTTTACTTTTATATTATACAAACAGTAACAGGAATAACATAACTCAGACAACTACAGCCCAAACTGCAAAATAACCTGATCACCCTGCACTTGTTATGCACTGCAATTTTGGGGATCTGACACAACAGGAGACAGTTTGAGTATATCACTCTGTTAACAAAATAGTTTTACGTAATTCGTTAATTTACTTTAATCAGTTTGATAAACTTCAAGCTAATTGTTTCTCTCCACCACTAATATACATACATTAATAATAGACAAAATAACTCCAGCTACCAAACAGAAAATGGCTTCCAACAAGTCAATGTCAATGTCGGTAATGGAGTCATATAACAAATTGTCCAGTTCAGTGTGATTTCCAGGCCGGTGACAGGGTGGGTTTTGCACCTCTAGCTACCGGGCTGATGTCTAAAGCTAAAAATACCTGAGAAGAACTCATGGCTCTCCCGGCATGGGGGACGGATGACACTTTTTCACTCTGTTATAATTCCAGCTGGGGACAGGGTGTTTTCATAAAACTGTACAGGTTGTTACTGGAGATGGAGTGGACTGTACAAGTTCTGTCATGTTGGCTCAGACTACCGACATTCCTGTAAGAAAATTCTAGAATGAACGTAACTTGTGCAGTATTTACTCTATAGCTGCATTGGCTCATGTTTTCTGACTGAACAGTTAATGAAATAAAACATGAAAGGTGTCAGCTGTGGTGACAGTCCACAGAGAATTATTGCCAACTCTGCAGCTCCTGATTTGTGTGGTAATTTAGGAGTGTTACGTCTCTGTTTACTAGTGGTATCACAGCAACATACACAACCAGATGTAATTGTTTGGTCTATACAGTTCAATATTAGCAGTTAGGTAAGGTGTCATAAATTTAAAAAAGGGAATACAAATAAAAGTATAAACATTGAAAATGACATAGATAATAAGACAACAAAAGAGGAGCAACCCTTAGTTAGTGAAAAGAAAATAACCAGGTTCTAGTCAACACAAAGCATCATGTATTTCAACACATACAAGCACAAACAACCGATCTTGGCCACCAATCCTGGATAAATTTCACCCAGCACAAATTATCATGTAACTATATAACTATGCAAAACAGTTAATAAAGGGCAAAGTTCAGCACAGTAATGTGTCAGTCACAGACTGGAGGACTTAACTTTTTTTTAATCTGTGTGAACCAACCTTTAAGCTAGCTCTTGACGATGCACTGATCACATGCAGCACCTTGTTGATGATCAAGCTCACTGTTCCGATAGAACACTTCCTCTTATGAAGTCAAAGTGATTTTATTTCTAACACTTTTCATAAACAATTCAAAAAGCGAATTGATCAAAATTGTAATTTCAGGTCAACTATGTCAAATATGAATCTGCTCCGCAATGACACCACTGTCCTCAGAGCCAAAATAAAAGAGACTAAAAGTACATAAAAGCAAGTAGGTCCCAGGTGATACGCTGTACAACACTGACATAAAGTTCTATATATATGTACAAAGAAGAATCACATTTGGCTTTGCCTGCTTTCTTCCTCTACAGCAGTCCTCCTGTTTGATGTTGTCAACTGGTCGACAGTGCTGTACAGTAACAGCAGCCTTGTACGGTGCAGTAACAGTGATGACTGTGGACAGTGCCCACACATCCACAGGAGCTTGTTAGAGCCATCATATTTATTTTGATTGTTTGTCACATTTTCTTTCAACATACTGAACATCTTTTTCCACCATAATTACCTTTGAAAAACGATTAATATTATTTTCAGCTAGCTTTAAGTAGCAAGCTTTAATCAGATGCCACTTTAAAACACCAGAGTGCAAAACCAATTAGTCCCACAAGCAGCAAGAAGCAAAAGGGGGAGAAACCATCTGTCCACCACAGTACACCCGGCACACGCCTTCACTACCATATATTACACAATGTTTCATCCTGCATGGCACTTCATTTCCCAACTGCCACTGTGTGTTAAACCAGGAGAACAGCTGTGAGGGAGCTGTATTCAATCTCCTCTTATGCTACAATGGATGTCATTAAGCAGAATTTATGGTGTTCATTATTCAGAGTTACAGCCAAGCTTTTATGATGCATTTAAGTGCACAGGATCAGAGGTAATATTTCATACCCAGCTATTTAATGGTGTTATTTACAAAATAACTCAGCAACAAACTGATCTTTCACATTTGCTTATTCAGCCATGACTATGACTTATTATCATAAGACTATATGGAAAAATAAAAACTTTTTTTTCTTTTTTGGTTTAGATAAGTGACATTAAAACTACTTTGACAGTGAATGAACAAAGACAACAACAATTTTCTGTACCCTGTATTGAGATGAAAAGTCACCCTGGGCGTTTTCCCAGACACCAACAAATCTTTAACCTAACAGTTACTTATGTCTCGTGTAAAATGGGAAATTAATGTACAGTATGTTGGTGTAACTCAGAATTTTAATTTCTGCATCCTATTTCCTATAAGTGTTTTGGAAAAAGTTAATTAGTATAAAGATGTTTATATCCCATCACATTTTATGTAACATTAACAAAACCATTACTTCATGCATACAAATATATTCACACCTGGAAATAATTATGGGCTAACTTATAGGTCCATAGTTTAAGTGGAAATTACCACATAAAATATAAAAATTTCTGTGTGTTATCATGGAGATTTAACTCATTCAATACAGAAAGTACTGACAACCTCACACTAGGTAAGTCTTTTTTTTACACTGTCAAACATCTGTCAAAAAGTTATGAGCAGTTTTTCATTAATTTGTTAGTTAGCTAGCTGGTGCTCTATATAAAACATGTCTACACAAACGTGCAGTTCAGCTAAATGTTGCATAAGACTACTATAATGATTTGTCAGCAACTCACAGCTTGACAAAGCATTAGCTCCTTCTTCCAACAGATATGAACATTTAAAATAAATGTCATATTTACACACCAAATAATCACTGGTCACATTTGTTAAGTCTCTTACAAATACAGCAACTTTTCTTATGCACATAAACGCGAATAAACAAACACAGGCTGCAGCCAATCAGAATGATATTAGTAAAGTCTGGTGTTCTTCACAACCATCCATGTGTCATTTCACCAAGTTCCAAAACAGTACAAAAACAATGATACTAAAGATATATTTCTTCAAGTATACTAATGTTCAGATATACTTCCCAAGTATACTTCATGTATTAAGTTAATATAGTTAAAATGTGAATTTTAATTTTTTTTATTATTTTTTAATTTTTCATATAATATGAATACTTCTGAAGTCACCAGGCAGTTTTGTGACAGTCACAACAACCAAAAGGGGAAGGGGGCAGACTATCAGTGGGTGTAGTACTACAGGCCAGGTACACAGAGATTAAGTATTTGTTGATTGACAAATTCTTCTTTTATTTCACATTTTATTTTACTTTACAAAGCGAGATCTCACATCTCTGTGAAGATTCATCCAGGTGACATTGTGACATTGTCTGAAAGTTGAGTCATGGCAGCTGGACCATTCTTGTTTCGTTCTGCATCCACAGAATTTTGACGGTTAGAGGGAAGTTGGTTAGTTACAAATTTATCCTCCAGGTTGGTTTCACCTCACATCAGCCTTGAATGGGCTCGTTAAGTAAAACAACAAATTAGAATATACAGACTATAAGTGTGATGGAAACCTTGATTTTCTGTTAAGAATGTTTTCTTTCTTATTAGCTTAGTTGGTATCTATATGCTTTGTGTTCTCCTACATTCATCCTGACCCATGTACTTATATCATCTTCTGTCTTATTGCCATGTCAAAGATAGTATGTTCCACGTAGATAGATTCTAGTGGAGCCCAGACTGACTGTCTCTGTCCCTGCACTGTTTCAGGGTCATCCTCCCACTTGTATGCAGGGCTATAAATGTTTGTTTCACACTATCTGTGTTGCTTTTTCACTCGGCAGAGTGCTCCTTTGCTCACTTTGCATGACTGTTGGCCTTTCTTTGCAAGGAAATAAACCTTTAAAAGAACATTGTCAAGTATGTTTAATTTGTTTAAACTGTCTTCTCTATCTAATATTTGTACATTTTGGTCCACAAATGAGAGTCCTTTGTCCTTCAGATGAAGGTACACAGCTGATTCTGGCCCTGAGATGTTGCTCCTTCTGTGCTGGGCCATCCTCCTGTGTAGTGGCTGTTTGGTTTCTCCAGTGTACAGCTCGAAGCACTCTTCACTGCACTTAACAACATACACTACATTGCTCTTCTTTGATCTCACAGATTTTCTGATCAATAATTGGCTGAACTCATTATTGATCCATCAGTGACATCACACCTGGTCTCAATGATATCCCACCATCTTCTAGTGCCAGGTGACATCACAGGTGACATCACCAAACCACATAATCAGAGTCTATAAATATAAACTGTGTCTCTTCAAAGTCAGATTTCTCTCTGAGGTGAGTTGGACAGTTCTGAACCTCAGAGCTGAGCCGGTTGGATGTTGCAGGCTGCTGAAGGGCAGGTTCTTCAGCTAAGACCGATGCAGCTGCTGAGGATGGGATAGATCACATCCCCTCAGTCAAATTTAGTTTTGATTGTTGTGGGCTTGTTTTTTCTGATTAGTTTTTTTATTGGTGCCCAGGTCGATGAAAACTGTTTGAAAACAGATGAAACAACAACTTGCTTTCTAAAGTGAAAGTTTACTAGATGCTGAGTTTGTATATAATTATTGTTTTAACAGTCTTCACTAATATAGCCTCATCTCTCCCTCTACAGCACATCTTAACATACAGTACATAAAGAAGAGCAGAGAAAGGCAACGTTGGATCAGCTCCTTCTCAGATGAAACACCTAAAATGTTGTAAAGTGTGGTGGCACACTGATATATTTTCTGCTTTTGATATTGCAACTAAACTAATTAAAATGCAAATATGGTTATGTACTAAGTTATGTACTAAGATGATTATGTACACTACCAGTCAAACGTTTGGACACACATAGGAATTACCATGTTTGTAGTGAAAATAATAAGATTTCAATCTCAGAATTCTGACTTTAATCTCATTCTGGAAAAAAATCTGAACTCAAATAATATTTTCATGGTGGCCCTAATCCTCTTCTGTACTATTGGAAGACAGTACTGATGTTTGCAGATTTTAGGCCTCTTTATGTTTATGTAAATATTCCTTTTAAAAACAGTTGTGCAGCTACAATAATCATTTACAAAATGAACAATGATGGTTTGTGTTAATGTGGGATCACTATGTTGTTGAAAGTGTATGAGGTGACACTGAACTTATTCTTTAATGGATCTTTGTAGTGTCTGTTGTAGCCTACACCTCCTTTCCAAATCCACTCCAATCCTTACCCTGCAGCCTTTCTGATCCAAGCTGTTGAAGAACTGCATAAAGAATAAGAGACTTGACAGGTGATGGCCAGATGCTGACCTGCATGCAGAGTCACAGGCACAGGCTGTGTCAGCTGTTCACACTTGTGAAAGAAAACACAAATTAGTATAATACCAGTAAAGAGTCAGTGTACTGTGATCATACGGTCAATGTCTGTGGCACAGCGAGGCTCACAGGGTGCAGCACCAGCAAAGCTACAAAGAACATAGTTTAGGGTGAAACTAATTTGCTGTGAACTCCACAATTTGATGTGGAGTGTATATAGATGAGCTATAAAAAAACGTCACTGATTTTGCATAAGTGGAGCTAATAGAATACTCTACTCAGTTTTTTATATATCTGTGTGATTTCAGCTCTGCTTTACCTACAATATTTTAATATGTTATCAGATGTCGGACTCCATAGTTTTCTCTGGTCCCCTTCCTAATCTGATCTGTGATGACATGTTTAGCCGCATGTCATCATTTAATCGCTGGTTGTCTATGTAATGTCCTGATAATAACGTGGGCTTCATAGATAATTAGAAAACGTTTTGGAGAAAACCTGGGCTGATTAGCAGAGACGGCATCCATCCCACTTTAGATGGTGCAGCTTTTATATCTAGAAATATGACATAATTTACCAGACCTCCTAAACCCTGATATCCCGGAGTGGAGCCCAGGGCGCAGAGTGGCAGTCTTACACGCCTCTCTGCAGCTTCTCTACTGCCGTCACCTCCCCAAAACTATCAGCACCCCGAAACTGTGTCTACTCCCCATCCACCTAAATTATATAAATCATAAAACATGCCATTGGGATTAAAGGAACAGCACAATGCTGGTTTAAATCTTATCTATCAGATAGATCTTAATTTGTTCATGTTATTGATAAATCTTCCATGCACACGCAGGTTAGATACGGAGTTCCACAGGGTTCTGTGCTTGGACTGATTCTCTTTTCACTATACATGGTTCCCTTAGGCAATATTATAAGAAAACACTCTATTAATTTCCATTGTTATGGAGATGATACCCAATTATATTTATCTATGAAACCAAATGAAACCAATCATTTAGTAAAACTTCAAGCATGTTTAAAAG
>JAUYWH010019295.1:0-20191 GCA_034779795.1 Ctenopoma multispine
AAATGACATATCTTGGTCAAAGATGACTCCAAGATTCCTCACAGTAGCACTTGAGGCCAATGCAAAGTCATCTAGTGACGCAATCTGACTAGCTACCATGTCTCTTTTAGGTCCAAATATAGTAACCTCAGTTTTGTCTGAATTAAGGAGTAGAAAATTACAGACCTTTATGTCTTTTAAATAAGCTGTAAGTTTTACTAAATGATTGGTTTCATCTGGTTTCAAAGATAAATATAATTGGGTATCATCTGCACAGCAATGGAAATAAATTTCTGTGTGTTTCCTTATGATATTGCCTAAGGGAGTTATGTATAATGAAAAGAGAATCGGTCCAAGCACAGAACCCTGTGGAACTCCGTATTAAACTCCGTGTTTTCCTTTTAAAAAAACAAATGTGCTGCACATGATTAATAACACATTTACCTTTTGCTTTTATCCACACACTGACAACCTATTTAAACACTAGAATTATACATGTGAGACAGAGTGACTGACTCTGAGGTCACTAATTGGAGTGGCAAGCACACACTGTTGGTGAGTGACATCAGCTGGTTTTCACCACACAGTATATTTATCCTACAGTCTGGTTTTTGATGTGTACCTGAATGTAGAACTGATCCAAAGACATACCTTATGTTCTAAATGTAGAACAGAACCACTGGGCAGGTAGGCAGGACCATTAACTACAGCTCCAAGGTTGAGGATACCTGCAAAGAAGATACAGAAAGAGCGAGATTTAATGATGGCATAAAAGTGAACAGAAAGAGAGAAGGAGGGGAGCTCAGTGCAACAGCCAGACTAAAACATTTTTCTCTTTTTCTACAATGATCCCACATTAACAAGAATTTTTGCTGCTTGATTAAAAAAAAGACCTTTTCGAACATAAAACATGAAAATATGAACTTTATGGGAAAACAAAACGCCAGTGTTGGCGTGTCTGACTGTAATCAATACATCAGAAAACAACTGTCAAAGCAGAGGATGTGAATTAGTGAAGAACACACCCCCAGAACTATTTTGCATCTGTATATGTGAACACACTGTGAAACCTCAATATGTGTACATGCCAAACAGGAGAAAGATTTTAAATTTCAACTGAATTTTTTATTTTAAAAAAGAGAATAAAACAACAGTACAGTGCAAATTAAACAGTTACAATTATTTAAGTCATTAAATAAATTTAGTACAACTGTAGTGTTTATTGCTAGTGGTTGAAATTAGAAGGTTAGAAAAAAAGGTTTGATTAGTATATGTTATAATTTAAATAGAACAATATAACACTGATGAGAGAGATATGAAGAATATTTTATACCATGTTCCATAAGGGTGGGTGGTTTGATTGTGTGATCCAGCTCAGCAGAACAATCTGTCCAGCTCATTTACTGCCTCTCTGCTCCTGTGCTGCTATTAGACTTACATTTAATATCTTATTATTCTGAGACCTCCATTATTACCTTCAAAGTGTACAGTATATGAAAATAAAGGAAGACCTCAAACAGACATGGTGCGTTTTTGGATTGTTCAATATGTGTCTCAGGGGTGACCCCAGGATGGAGCTGGCTGGCATTTGGTTTTGGGGGGACATCTCAAGATTGCATCAGAGGTGTTTTCTTTACTTGGTTGGTTTCTTTTAATTTCTTCTGTGCTCTGTGATCATTGTTAGCAAAAAAAATTTCTAGATTTAATCAATTTTTATTCTGACACTGAAGAGATAATATTTTAATGGTGTGCTTTGCTGTGCATGTAACCAAAAAAAACACTAATGTCAGTCTTCTGACAATTCAATTTAAACTTTTTTATGATTGTACAAAAAAGAACAACAGCATTTATAGAGGCCTTCCAGCAACTCAATAGGCATCAAAATAGAAATCTGCTTTAAAGAAGTTTATCAACTTGATGAATGTGTTTGTTGTGTGGCCCCTGTCTGTGCTAATCAAACACTGAAAATAGTAGTGAGTGCTGTGATGTGGACAGCAGCCGTGTGGACTGCTGCTCTTTCATAAAGACCAAGACATGAAGTCAATGATGATGTTGGCATCTAATCACATTGGGGTTGAAGGATTTCACTAAATATTGATGTTGGCTGTGTCACAGTTATAGACATTTGAAGTTCAATCACTATCCCTTCTGGGGTTGAGGTATCAGATTAGAGATGTCCTCAAGCAGACCACAACACACATTAATTCTGACTCACTATGATGAAATCAACACAATGATTAGTCTGCCGACATAGAGCACAGAGGAATTGCCATGACTACTAAGGGATTTTTTTAAGCTTCTTTCCACTACACATAAGTATGGAATGTGGAGAGCGACACAATACAATAAATATAATAAGAATTTAAACAGCTATTTAAATGTTTATTTACACATAATTTATTAGATATTCAAAAAATATATATTTATTTTTAAGTAACCAAATATATCCATGTCATTAAAAAAATAAGCATTTAAAGAGCTAATTAAATAGCTATATAATTAGCAATTTAAATGTGTCATTATTCACACAGAATTTATTAGATATTTAAAAAATATATTTTTATTTTTTAGAACAGTGAAATAAATATATCTTTATTTCACTGTTCATTTATTTATTTCACAGTCTGTGTTGTTGCTGCACACTATGAAATAATTGTATCTGTCACCTTTACCCATCAAACTTGGTGGGTGGGTCTAACGCTGTTTTCTAATCAGACGATTGGTCTGGTCTCAAGAACAGTTTCCAAATACGGTGCCGGTGGTTCTCCTCATAGAGCATCTGAATGAGTTGCTAACAGGTTGGTGAGAGACTTTCTAAACTTGATATCAAACCAGGAGTGACTGATACAAAATATGTGACCAGTAAAACTGAGGAATTTATTTGAATTTCTTGGGCCTTGTGGTCTGACAAACAGCAGGAAGGGTGTGTGTGTATCTTCTTTGATTTACTTGACTTAGTGCAGCTAGCCGTCTCATCAGACTCCTTCTCACCATCGGAGCAAAATCGGAGCACACCTAGCAAACATTGTTAGTTCAGTGACGCCGTTAAAGTTCACCGGGCAAAACTGTATTAACTCACTGGGGGAAACTGTATGAACTTACCGGGCAAAACTGTTTCAAATCACTTTTAACAGCATTAAGCCCCCGTTTAACCACCTGTGAGGTAATACAGTTTCGCCCGGTGAATCGATTTTAGTGAGCTCTAGTGCTGGTGCTGTAACATTTCCTCTGGATTGCAGTCAAGGTAATGACTCCATTTACTAAAGGCAGGGTGAGTAAGTTTGGGGATCATGCTCTGCTTCAGTGTGTCATAGTACATGTTGGCATACGTGGTTCCCTCAATGAGCTGTAGCTCCCCAGTGCCAGCAGCATTCCTGCAGCCCCAAACCATGACACTCCTACCACCATGCTTGACTGTAGGCAAGACACACATGTCTTTGTACTCCTCACCTGGTTGCCGCCACACAAGCTTGACACCATCTGAACCAAATAAGTTCATCTTGGTCTCATCAGACCACAGGACGTGGATCCAATAATCCTTAGTCTGCTTGTCTTCAGCAAACTGTTTGCAGGCTTTCTTGTGCATCATCTTTAGAAGAGTCTTCCTTCTGGGACGAAAGCCATGCAGACCAATTTGATGCAGTGTGCAGCGTATGGTCTGAGCACTGACAGGCTGACCCCCCACCCCTTCAACTTTTGCAGTGATGCTGGCAGCACTCATATGTCTATTTTGAAGTGAAAACCTTTGGTATTATGCTGAGCACGTGCACTCAACTTCATTGGTCAACCATGTCGAGGTCGGTTCTGAGTGGGACCTGTTAAACCACTGTATGGTCTTGGCCATGGTGCTGCAGCTCAGTTTTATGGTATTGGCTATCTTCTTATAGCCTAGGTCATCTTTATGTACAGCAACAATTAATTTTTTCAGATCCTCAAAGAGTTCTTTGCCATGGGGTGCCATGTTGAACTTCCAGTGACCAGTATGAGATTGTGAGAGTGATAACACCAAATTTAACACACCTGTTCAGGGAGCAAATTTACACTGTTATACGAGCTGACTCGTATAACTTGTGGGGAAGTAGTCAATGTGAATGGACTACTTCACATTGTATCAAAGTGTCATATCGTCAGTGTTGTCACATGAAAAGATATAATACAATATGTACAAAAATGTGAGAGGTGTACTTACTTTTGTGACATACTGTTTACTGAAAAATAAATAGTAAGAAAAACTGATAAATGTGGTGCAGTAAAAAGTAAACAGTACTTACAGCACCATACCACCTCTGGTGAGGATCCTCCGAAATGTGGGATATTTTTACTGCCAGGGCATCTGTGATCATTTTGTGATGACTGCAATAGAAATTAAAGTGTGGGTTAAATGTGCTAATTGATTTCACATTTAGCACTGAAAATACGAATCTTCCATTTTTATTATAGGTGCATTCAATAATTCTAGATCTCATTACCAAGCATGTGATGTGGTAATCAGAATAAGACTTTACTCTACAGGTGTACTGTGCAGTATTAATGAAGAAACTCAAACACTGAAGGCGATAATAAGGTGTATACAGTATATTACATTACATATACATATTATATAACAGTAATACCCATTAACATCCTTTAAATTATGACACTGTGAAGGAAGGCAGCAGATTGTAATTCTGAATCTGTACTCACAGAGTGGTTTCAATGTGATAGACTACTGCTGTTTTTACAGTGAAGCCTTCCAACACCACAGAGATCTGTAGATTTAATTGAGAGCAGCAATAAGGTCCCAAATGGGGAACACTAGAGCAGCTGACACTGGCAAATCATACTATCTCTTCATAATGGAAACTAGTTTATAGACTGCTGTCATCAGCAAGAAAGGAGCATCTTTACTTGGAACAGTCATTTGAAGCAATCGTGTGTCTGCTGAGTGATCACACAGAGCTGAATGTGAGACGCTGCTCTGAACTAAAGCTAAGCTTCATTACCTGTCTGCTGGTCTTACCACCATCCTGCAGTGCTGTATTTTTATTCCACGGAAATACACTATTGTCCATTTTCTCTTCTAGCTGTTGCTTTTATCTGATGATTGTGCAATATGACCAAAGTTTGAATGTCATCAGCAGCTGTGCTTAGTGGGAAGTAGTTAATTTATCATCTATCCTGTAGACAGTATTGAGATTCTGCAGCATGATGAGAACGAAGAGCACCGATCTGTTCTGAAACACACCCGTTGTTTGCTCTTAGATGTGCATATCCACAGATGCGAGCTTCCTGTGGTGCAAGGGAGACAAAAAAAGATGTGGGTAGGTAAAGTCAGTAATCGGGTCCAATCCTGAGCAAGACAAACTGTTTTGAAATTTTCTGTGGATAATTACCATCCGCAGGCGATAGTTTTCCTCCTGTACCAATACCACATTAATGTTTGCATTTTACACAACACATTAAATGAGACAGTGCCTGAAATTGACTCAACACATTCCTGAGAAAAGCATGTACATCAATGTTAATGATTTTGCAACCTTTCCTCTAACACCACCAACACCATCAGTGTGGCTTACACCTGTACGTACAAGCTGTAAATTAAACACTGATATATATGATGAACTTGCCAGCAGACATGAAGTATTTATAGATCTAATAAATGTATCATCAACTTAGAACGATGTATATTGCTGTTTAACTGTAAGTCCAGTATACTCTACATCAAGGGTACATCTAAAATATTATTTAGAATATTATATATTAATTCAGAAAAGGAAGCAAAAAAAAACTACTGTAGGACCGAAAACCGTGAACAACAGCATTTGTTAACACCTCCACAGATGGTTCTATTTTCTTCATTCTAAATGTCCGTGTCACTATGAAAATATTGTTTTATTGGACTAAAATTCAGCATGGCTAACGTTTCCATTCTAATTAGCAGGTGAGCATTTCTAGTTAGCACAAAGCAGCTGAGGCTTATGGGGACTGTTCTGCAAGTCTTTAGTTGTTAATTACAACATGGACAGATTTCAATTTTAACACCAGATGAAAGTGAGGAAAACAACACAGTTATGACAATTAAAGCTCTTTAGTTTAGCCTCTCACCATGTGTTTTACACATTGTTTTTCTAAGTAGAGCTTTGTGTTTTCAGGCAGTGGAGGAATTGATGTGTGCAGAAACCAGAGTTTTTAACTTAAGGTTAAGTGCAGCATTTACTTTTCAAAAGCTTATGTGCTACATTATGAGAGATGTACCACTCTCCATACATAGATTAAGTGGGCTGGTTTTCCTGTTTTTTCTATTGATTGGATCTGGTTGTTGTTTCATATGATCTTTTTAAACCATGGGTTAGGGTCTGCTGTTTGCTATTTCTGTCTGCATATTTTTCTATCAACAATGTGTGTTTCTTTCTATAGCAACAGCTGAACTTTCCAAGCTTCACGAAGGTCACATTTATTGCAGAGCCATTAGAACTGATGTTGACAGCACAGAAAGATCGAAGCCCTTTTGATATTTGTGGTAAACATCAAATTTTTCTTCCACTATTTCAGAATCAGAAAGAAAGGGCTTACATTGTTGAGCTTTTGTTTAACAATCCCACAGGAATAAACTCATCAGAGAAACGAAACAGAATGTGAACAGAGCAGAATCCAACACAATCACCACCTGCTTCTATGTCAAAGTACAAATGTTGGATGTACTCACTGAATAATGAGGGACAGCTGGCTTAAAACCAGCAGCTCTGACTCACTGCTGCTGTTGCATCTTTTTTACCTCTCCTCTTCAATGTGAGACAACATGCAATTATTCACACACACACACACACACGCAGGCATATGAACCTGTAGCTTGTTCAGCCAACCTCTTTCCATCTGCTCCATCTCAGTAAACATAAGGTGCTGAAGCCCAACTATGACAAAGAATATATTTCTGACATGAGAAGCCAGCAGTTGAAGAAAAGCTTTTACAGCAGGGAAATGTGTGTAGTCAACTTGCTATTATGACAAATGTCCCTCACAATGACCGTCTGCAATATATCACAATGCTCGACAAAGCCTGTCTGCCTCATCTGTTATTCATTTTTTTTTTATTATGCTTTCTCTAAAGAGGTCTTAACTGTAACAATGTTCCTTTATAAACATGACAAATTTGGAAATATATGTGCAACGTGAGGGTTCGATGTGGTGGTTGGATCACTCTTCTGGGGATAACAACACTTTGCGTCCTTGTTCCTAACTCTCATGTGACAGTATCAACCAATCAGGAACTAGAAACACGTAAGATATGGTAAATGCATGCAAAAGCTAAAGATATAGACTTTGCAAATTATTTTAAACTCTTAAGGATATTAATGAAATAATTTATATTTATATATATATAAACTATCAATGGTGTCTCTCACAAAAGAAACGTCCTCGTTTCACAGAATGGGAAACAGACGACCACATCAAAGAGACCAAAGCAACAATCTCATTTAAGAACATAGTCCATTAGGTATCTCGGAGGCCTAACATGACGCCTACTGGGTGCTGTGAAGAATCATGGCCAGGACCAGGAGCAGCATAAGGCACTGTGTGGGATTAACTAACTGTGCCAGCAGGGGGAGAAACCAAACACTGAGTCTGTGGAGAGGTTGATAAGAAAGAGTTAGGTTGGGACTGGGGAAGGGGGTGAGGTTTTCCGCACTGAGGGGCAGGAGTACTCCTGGGGCCAGGTGGGGTGTAGTTTGTGGTTGCTGGAGGCTTTGATGGTTTAAAGGGCAAAGCACCTGACAATGCAGTCAAGCAAGGAAGTTGATGCTATACAGAGGATTCAGCAACAGGAATGTTATGTCCATTATCTTGTACAGGAGTATTGTATGGTCTGAGGCAATTGTAGTGTACAATCAGGGACTTGTCAGACTGATCAAGCAGGTAACAAATCTTGGACAATCCAATCAGATCCAAGGCATTCCAATATTTCAAAGTGGTCCTTTCCAGTGAGGAGAAAGCTTGTGTTTTAATGTAGTGTGATCATCTACCCATACAAGGTCTCTAGAAACAGAGGGGGTTTGTCTGACGTATTGGTGTGTTGTTAGGTAACAGCAAGTTTGCACTCATCCTGGCCTCATAGCCATGTGTGAGGAAGAATGGACTGAACCTGTTAAAGAGAGCTAAAGTGAGGACTGGTGTTGTAGGCCAAGGCAACATGATTGAACCATTCTTCCCATTCACCAGGCTGTTGAAGAAGTGACTTAGTTAACTGATCAATCAATGTTCAGTTGAATCTCTCGATTATATCATCACTCTGATGATAATATGGGCTGGTTCTTGTTTTCTCGATGCCAAGCAGGTGACACAGAGGTTTTACGAGGTCAGACTCAAATTGAAGGCCTTGATCAGTGTGGATTGTTTTAGGAATGTCATGTTCACAGATGATGTTCTCAAATAAATAAAAAATATTTTGCAACTCTAGGGGCGCGCTGACCTGGAATGGTATAGAGATTTACATACTTAGAGAAATAATCTTGAACAACAAGCACATACCTGTTGTCACGACTTGTTATCAGGAGTCCCAGTTTGTCAGCTGCAACTTTCTGGAACTGACAGCAACTGTGTAGATGTCAGTAGGACAATATGACAATGCATCTGCATTAAGGTGACTGTGTCCATGTTTGTGAATTACAGTCCATTCAAAAGGATCATAATCAAGAGCCCATTGTGCACGACGGCCAGTTCTGTCATTGTCAATGGGGATTTTTCTGAGACCCAGAAAAGGCTGTTTATAGAGGTAGTGGCGAAAATGTCGTACTGCCCAAACATTCGTCCAGAGTTCTCTATCATAAGTTGACCACTTTCTCTCTGCTTTTGTAAGGACGTGGCTTGCATATGCAACCACTTTCTCTTGATGTCCATGCTTCTGAGCTAAGACAGCACCAATGGTAGAACATGACGCATCAGTGTACAGGGAGAATGGCAATGTGAAATCAGGGAATGCAACCACTGGGGGATTTGAGAGTGCATGTTTCAGGTATGTGAATACATCGACATTGGAGAGGAAAAACTCCCTTTAACAGAAGAAACCTCCAGCAGAACCAGGCTCATGGTGGCGGCCATCTGCCTCGACCGGTTGGGGTGAGTGGAAAGAGGAGAGAGAAAAGAACAACAGACAAATCAATGAAAAAAACATTAAGCAGCGGACAAAACACTAGGCAGGTTGGTAGGGCCAGCAACTGCACACTAGATAACATACATCTGCAAGCTGGGGATTCCTGCAGAGATGTATAGAGAGAGGGGGACCAAGGAGAAGAAGCAGAACTACGGCAGAGAGACACAGTTAATAACAGTATTGGCAAATGAGCTCTAACTACAAGCATTATGGAAAAGGAAGGTCTTTGCCTAATCTTGGGTGTCTGCCTTCCGAACCTGAAGACGGAGCTGGTTCCATAGGAGAGAAGCTTGATAGCTAAAGGCTCTGCCTCCCGTTCTACATCTGAAAACTCTAGAAACTACAAGTAGACCAGCACTCTGAGAGCGAAGTGCTCTGCTGTGATAATAAGGTTCTATGAGGTCTTTAGGATATGAAGGAGCCTGATTATTAAGTGCTTAGTATGTTAGAAAAAGGATTTTAAATTCTATTCTAGATTTTACAGGGAGCCAATGGAGAGAAGCTAATGTAGGAGAAATATGATCTCTCTTGTTAATTCCAGTCAGAACTCTGGCTGCAGCAATATGGATTAACTGGAGTCTTCTGAGTGAGCTATTGGGACATCCTATCAGTAATGAATTACAGTAGTCCAGTCTAGAAGTAACAAATGCATGGACTAATTTCTCAGGATGCTCCTAGTTTTAGAAATATTCCTAAGTTGAATAAAGGCAGTTCTACAGATTTCTTTTATATAAGGGTTAAAGGAGATATCCTGGTCAAAGATGACTCCCAAGATTCCTCACAGTAGTACTCAAAGCCAGTGCTATGTCATCTAGGGAAGCAATGTGATTAGATAACATGTTTCTATGGTTTTGAGGCCCAACAGAAGATCATTGGTGACTTTGACCGGAGCCGTATCTGTACTATGATTTATTCGAAATCCTGACTGGACATCTTCATAAAGACTGTTCCTGCACAGGTGGTCACAAAGCTGCTTTGCAACTACTTCTTCAAGAATTAGGACTGCTTAATTAAGTAAGACTGAGGTCCTTCAAACAATTCTAGAACTGCTGGACACGTTCCATCTATGCCAGTTGCAGAGAGGATCTGAACAATTTTCTCTCTAATAGTTACGTTATTTTATTTGTAAAGAACTCCATAAACTCATTACTGCTGAGCGCTAGGGGAATACTCGGTTCAACAGAGCTATGACTCTTTGTCAGCCTGGCTACAGTGCTGAAATTAAACCTAGGGTTGTTCTCATTTGCCTCAATTAATGAGGAATAATATGTGGTTCTAGCTTCATTATTATATGCTTTTTTATATGCTGTTAAATTGTCTTTCCAGTCTATGTAGGATTCATCTAAATTAATGGAGCGCCACCTCCTTTCCAGCTTTCGTGATGGTTGCTTTAAGGTGCGGATTTGTGAATTGTACCATGGAGCTAACCTCCTCTGATTAAATCTCTTCTTTTTCTGAGGTGCAACAGCATCAAGTATTTTGCGCAATGAGGCTGCAGGAGTCAGGAGTCAAGTTAGTATCACTGCCCTCTAATGTTTTGATACAAGTCAGTGGATTAAAAGATAATGGGATCAATTCTTTAAATTTGTTTCAGTTAAACATTAGCTGTAGTAGAGTTTTTGCTTAGGGGATGTAGTCTCTATCATAGCAAATTCAAACATCAATAAAAAATGGTCAGATAACAGGGTTTGGGGAAAACACTTTTAAATGATAAATTTCTACTCCATAAATCAGGACAAGATCGAGGGTGTGATTAAAATTGTAAGTGGGTTTATTTACATGCTGAGTAAAACCAATAGACTCTGACAATGAATTCAATGCAGTATTGAGACAGTTGTTATCAACATCTACATGAATGTTAAAGTCTCTATAATAACTATAATAACTTTATCTGTTCTAAGAACTAAATCAGATAAAAAGTCTAAGAATTCAGTTAAAACTGAGAGTAAGGGGCAAGAGGACGGTATACAATAACAGTGACTGAGGTGGAAAGCTGTAGCATGATGTCCTTTATAGAGTTAATGGCAGTCTGTTGTTTATCTACTACGCTGCATAGATAAACCACTCCCACCTTTAGACACTCAAACTCCGCTAGGTCCATTACACGCCCAGACATCCTTCAAGCGTGTAAATTGTGTTCGGAAACACCCTTGTTGCATGTGGTATTGACCCAGCTGCGGAGTGAGCCACAGCGGGCTAGAAGACACGGCGTTTGCTGCTGTATCACCTAAAGCGCTGAAAGCAGAATCCCACCGGGAGATGGCGTTACGATTTAACCGGCCAACAAAATAACAACAAAGCTGGATGGAAAAAAGGCTTTATACTCATGGAACCAGAGGAGCTAGGTGCTGGAAGAATAATGAGAGCGATGATGCGAAGGTTTGAAGCTACTGAAATGGTAGGACCTCCGGGACATAGGGAGAACACGATGTCTGAGTGAGGAGCAGGTGAGTGGACTTCCTGTTTATACCCTGTCCTAACCAATCCTGGCTCTTCCTCATGGTCACCTGACGTATGTTCATTTTTTCATATGTTGATTTGGAGCCTAATGTTCTAATATCCACATATGTCTACTAAGTGTTTAAGCATCAAAATTAGATTATTTACCAGGAAGTCCTGTTTTTGCTTCCTAAATACACCAGCTTTGACAGAGATCACTATTAGGGAGTATTTTTTAGATTTAATCCAACTTTAAAATGACAAGCAGAATTCTTTCACAGAATCATTTTGAGTGACTCCCTATTCCCTTTTCTCATAGTTCACAGAGTTATTTCATAACTGAGACTTTTATGCAAGAAGTGAGTGGATGGACACATATTTAAAGTCACTGTTTTGACTTCAGGTCGGATAAGATAGGGTTAGCGTCATTTGCCAATCAACATTTTTGTAAATGTGCTAGTGTTAGCCAGCTGGCTAATTTTATGTTTTTCCTTATGTAGTGCTGTAATATTGACTATTTGGTTGTATTTAACAGTATTATATATTTAGTGGATAGGCAGAACATGCGTATTTACAATATGTGTATATGTACAAGATATCTATAAAACAGATTTGTCTCTTTCCATCAGAAATATATATAAAATGTGATGCAGGGAGCAGAGCAACAGTTATGCTTATGCCTCAAAAGCCAGACACAGACATATGAACAGGTAAGGATATGTCAGAGACTACACTGGGACTTGTTTAATTTCAAAAATGTGTATAGAAAATTAGTAAAGAAAATAGTCACTTATGGGCTTTCTCAAATCAACTGGTGCTGGCTCCTCTGTGTTCTGCTATGCATTTGGGATGACTTAACTAATGCATGACATTTACATTTAAAGAGAACATTGTTTATAATCTGGGTAGGGAGGACAACTGGTTCAAACAAGATGTTAGGGAAGCTGTATAAATCAATACAATAAATGAATAAAAAAATGAATAAAACTTTTATCAGATGTATTTATTCTTGCTAAAACTTGTCTTTCTTACCAAACAATACAGTTCATAATTATAGATATTATTTATTTAGATTCTGGTCTATGCCAAATATTGTTCTGCTGTGCATGAAAGTCAATCTTACTCAGAGCCTAAGAAAACCTAATATCTTTGTATTTGTGGGAAAGTGCACATACTTGTTATAGTTGTGTATTGCCCCCCAGTGCTCTGCAAGCACTGAGGCTCTGGACGAACTTGTCATGCTCTGGTCACTGTGTGCGCCCTCTGAATTAATTACTTTAGGTGATTTTAACCTTGACTGGCTCACTGACAGCTCTGATGAATTAAAAAGAAAGTGCCTGGAATTAAATATTTCTTAACTCATATCAAAACACACTAAAATAAAATACACTTGATTGTCCCTGGCTGAGTGAAATGAGTGAAATTGTCTTGGACTGCAGTGCTGGCTGCTACAATAATAATAATAATAATAAATAAACAGAATATATTGCACATAAGTCAGAACCATGTAAACTAAAAACATATAATAGTGTGCAAACACACAAACCATCACACACATACATAAATAGCACCATGATCCATAACACTATTGCACAATCCCTGTTGCCTTAGAAGCATTTAAAAACCTGACTGAGGTAGGCACAAATGAGTTCTTAAAAAGTTTCAGCCTACAGTATATAGCGTTTGCCAGATGGCAAGTGTTCATATTATGAATGAACATGGGTCTCTTTTTAGACAGTATTCTCTGAGCACAGACTGCTCATAAATGGCCTGCAGGGGGAGCCTTTCTGACCAGCCCATGACCTTCATGGCAGTCTGTGTCAGACGAGCAATCTTTGATTTCAAATGGACAGGGAGGTTACAGTACCATGCTGACATGTCGTACCTGATAATGCTTTCCAAAACAGCTTCATAAAATAATAACATTATTTTCTGATCAACACCATACACCCTAAGCCTGCACAAGAAGTACAGTCTTTGATTCAAGCGAGAACACAGATGATCTACATGAGCTTGCCAACTAATAAGATTATCAAGGTGGATACCAAGAGTTGACACAACAGAGTGTGGTCTCCTACTAACTTGGGGTCTATCACCATTTCTTTAGTTTTTTTATAATTCATTGTGAGGTGGTTTTCATCACACCACTTAACAAATGTTTGAACTTCATTAAAATAAGTTGTGCTGGTACAGCAGGCTTAGGATTGGAGATTTTGAGCTCTCCCAAGTATGAGTTCCTCTTTCTTTATTCTTAATTATTATTTTTGAAAATTGATAAAAGTACAAGTGGCTTCCGTTGAACCGAAAGTCGCTCCCGCCATTCAAAATAAGAGCATTATTAATTGTAAATTCTAAGATATTCCCTTCTAAATGTTTTTGAAGTGATACTTGCCCTTCTAACCAGAGGTTCAATTCCTTCTGCTTGATTTGACAGTGGGGGCTTTGGTCTTGCACAGTATGCATTTTTTATATTTCCATAGCATTTATCTAAAACCCTGTTGTCTCGAGTACCAGATTTAACATATTGTTCAAATCCAGGAAGGGTAAGTTTAGGGTGGGGGACATACAGATAATGATGATGTTCCCCAACTCTCTGGGAAGTTAAAAGGGTCTTACAGGGTACATACAGACTCCCTAACTGAATAGTTCCTGCAGCAGCGGTCATCAATAAACGAAATAATTGTTTCCTTAACAATTTCTCAAATTTTACCATAAACAATGAAACAATGCATTGCCTATTACTGATCTGACCCTGGCACTGGCATCTTTACAGTGTCTTTTCATTCTATCTATTCATTCTCATGTTTTATATGATTAGTGTAAGTGTTTATGTTAATTCTAAGTTCAATTCAATTCAGTTTTATTTATATAGCACCAATTCACAACATAAGTCATCTCAGGGCAGGTTTAAGACCTTACACATTATATAATATATACAGAATAATGTAGAAAACCCAACAGTCCCACTTGAACAAGCACGTAAGGCAACAGTGGAGAGGAAAAACTCCCTTCTCCTCCTTCTACTCTTCTACTCTTTGTCTGTAGGCATTTTTGTTATCACACTATTTGTGTTGATTTCTTGTTGTCTGTTGATATTTCTTGTTAACTTTTGTTCCTGTAATGATTGAATGTTTCTTGTTCTTAGATCTCGCTTGAAAAATAGATTGTGATCTCAATGAGACTACCTGATTAAATAAAGTCTAAAAAAACAATAACAATCTATCAAAGACTAAGAGTCCTTTCTTTCTCTTACCCAGGTGCTTTCACAGTCATTCACACTTGGTCTCGGTGGTCACAGTGACACACATGAATGCCAGGTTGGACAACATCTCACCTATGGGTGATCATCAAAGTGATAATGACTTAATGACTACACAGAGTTTATAAGCCTGCTGCTTCAGAAACTAGAAATCAGGTTTTATTTTTTATAAAGCAAAATTTACTGTTGATATTTTGTTACCTTTTGAGAACAGGGAGAAACTTTCTGATAAAGCCCTGGTTTTACAATATATTAGACCAGTATAGACTCCATAAACTATTTAAAATCAAATCTTCTCACTTTGTGTAAAAGCACTTTTGTTACTCTAGTTGGCAACTAAGCATGTATGGTTTTAACAAAGCCTAATGAATGATCATATTCCAACTGACATTTGAATTCACTGTTTGCCCTCAAGGGGTTTTGAATAACTATTCATCCACCCTCAGGTTGTGTGTTCAACAGTCCCCCTCAAAGAGCACACTGATAAATTCCAGTGGGTAAACCTACTGCAGTGGGCTGATAAGAGAGAAAGGTAATTAGGAAGGTCAGCACTCATCTATACCTTTCATTATGTCTAATTTTTAAGGACCATCAGGAAATCATCATTATGAGTTGCCCTGTCCTCCTTTACCCACTTGAATACAACAAAAATTTCAACAATAAAGTTACTTTACTCAGATACAGTGAGGGGAAATAAGTAATCAATATTGTTTTCATTAAACATATATCCAGAGCAGTGGTATAGTGGTACTGTCACCTCACAGCAAGAAGGTCAGCCAGGTGCCTTTCTGATTTGAGTTTGCATGTCTACATAGGTTCTCGATTGGTTCAAAAACCTGCATTAGGGTAATTGGTGACTAAATTGCACCTAGGAATGAATGTGAATGATTGTCCATCTTTATATGTCAGCCCTGCAATAGAATGGTGACCTGTCCAGCACTCCTGACACCCTTAAGAGGAAAAGTAGTTAATGACACAGTAGTTAATGAATGGATAGAAATTTGATCCAATCAAATCAAGACCAGACATTAGTATTAACTCAATAATTCAACATACCTAATAGGGCAGCCTAAAAATTATGTTTGTATATAACTAAACTGCATTCCAGATTACGTTTTTGTATAGAATGTATTTGTGACCTAATTACGTTTTCTGTTAATATAATTGAGGTTCAGGTTATTTTATTTGTACCCGTAGGTAGATTTAGGGTGCAGTCGTCGTGCCTCATACACCCTACAACTGACAACAAACAGAAAAGCAACAGCAAATAGACAGTAATAATTTAAAACAACAAACTAACAATCAAACAGCACTATGATCCATTCATCAGGGTGATGGCTGCTGAAACAAAGCTGTCTTTAAATCTTTTTGTTCTACATTTTGGAACCCTTAACCTTCGTTCAGAGGACTGAAACTGAAACTCAATATGCATAGGGTGTGAAGTGTCAAGAAGAATTGAACCAGCCAAACGCTGAAACTGTCTGGTATACAGGGATGCTGGATTCAGCTGTGGGTCACCAATCAGCCTATTAGGCCATGACTGTTTTTTGACTGACAGTGAAATGGTCTGATCGGTGAGCCACAGCTGAATCCAGCATATGTTCACGGTTAACGTACTTTTGTCTGCCAAAATATCTGATCAGACTTTGGTTTTCTGTCGGCTGAAATATCTGCCATTACATTTCAACAGTCAGACATAAATATAGCAATATTAAATTGTTTTATGGTTGGGTTTGGGATCATGCATCACGGCAGTGGATTGGGATCAGGGAAAGACTGTGGGCTGATTATTGGATAAAAATGTCATTTCACCCTAACCCTTTATACACACAATGTCTGCATTAAAAATGACAGCAAAACACATCTTTTTTCTAACCCTAACCTTTTCTTACCTACACCCAAAAACAAGGGACTTTGGTCTCGAACTCAGGTCTCTGGCAAGTCCTGCCCAGTGAACACCCACCCCAACCACCTCGCTTCAAATAACTTTGCCTTAATAAATGTAGCGTGTCATTTATTCACAAAAATTAATTTCAGTACAACGTGGCAATTACATTCTGCAAAAACATAACCGAGACGCAAATACATTCTATAGAAAAACGTAATCGGGATTGGCATTTAGTTGTATAGGAACGTAATTTTTAGGAGACAGGGTTGAATAGGGGTGTAGCAGTTCAAAAAACAAAACTGAGGCACAGATATCTACAGTCTCATGTCATAATTACAGAAGACAAAGCTTCCTTGCCTTTGTGTGTATCTTTACATTAAGAAAGAGAAAAGAAACAGGAGAGAACAACTATAGTCAGGATCAGGGATAGTAAAGATTGTAGGCCATGTGTATTGTGAAGCATTCAGGGACAGTAGTACAATGTAGATAAATTGTGTTTGAATACTTCAAATTTCAAATGTCATGGCTCACTTCCTGTTTACTGGCTGACTACACTCTTGCCTTCATTGTCTGCACCTGCTTTGATTCAGTCACCCAATGTCAGATTGTTCATTCACCTACCTACAGGTTTCCAGCCTGATTATCAGCCTAAAAGCATGTGTTACTGACCTCTGCCTCTTGATCAACTCCTTTTTGTTGTAAGCTTCTGTCTGATTACTCTGGTGTGGGACCCTGTGTCTCAGCCTGTGTCTTGGATTTGGATTATTATTGAGAAACATAGTTTTGGTGGACAACAAGTTCTGGATAATGGTGAAAAGAAGGATTGGTTCTGTGTGGGATCTGAGAGAGGAATATTTGGATTATGTGCTTGTGTACACTAAGAACTGGATGATTGCTATACTGACTCACAGATCACAAGATCAGACAGTAAGTCTGATCTTTGCCATGTCCTCTACTCACCTGCTGTTCTCCACTCGCCTGCCGATCTGGGCCACCATCTCCACTTGCCTACCAATCTCCACTGCCTGCTGTCTACCCTACTTACCTGCCGCTCCAAGGCATTCTAGACTCCCCACTTTGCTGGGTTAGTTAGATAGATATTAGATATTACATTTTTCAAACCAAAAATCAGAAAACAAATCAAAAACCAAGAAGGTCTGAGCAAAATTGTGGCTTTGAAGAATTGTTACACCCTTAATAGGTAATATGCTATGCTCTCCTCCCTCAAAATCTATTCTATCCATCTATGACTCTAGACCACTCATTCAGGACCTTTCAGCTTCATATTCCAACATTCATATCAAAACCTTATTGCATCATACAGTAAATAAGATTAATATGTCATAGTTCAAATTTTCCTCTCAAATTTATGCCAACCCACCCTGCAATTGTCAATGAAAAATAGTGGTAAATAAGTGTCTGTTTTGGAGTAGAAGAGAGATGACTCCATTTTCACTCATCACTAGGTAGCACCTTTCTATCCTCCGTGGAGCTGCTTCCACAAGGTCACTGCCTCTGGTCTTCTCTCAGTCTTTGCATGATGGATTCCTCTCAGTAATGACAAGCAGTTGCACATTTCCCATGTGACCATTTTTGGACTGAATGAAAAGCCAGCTGATTCAGATGGAAGCATAAAGGGAACCTTTGAATAGAAAGAAAGGCTGTGAGAGAGCATTAGAACAGGAAAGAAACGGAAAAGCCAATGAAAAAAGAACTATAGATCAGGAAAGAAGCTCAGTAATCCATGTCATTATAATGAAAAGGCTGATGATGACAGCATTTCTCTTGTGCTGCTGTAGTGTTGTCTTATTCCTTTGAGCCGTGTGTGTGTTAAACTCAGTCCACAGCAGAGGAGCATATTTATACAGATGACTGCAGCTGGATGTTGTTTGACTGATGTAATAAATGATCATCATATTTATTTGCATTATTTATCAATTATTCCAGAAGAAGGCTACTAATGTTTGTCTGAGCATA
This sequence comes from Ctenopoma multispine, assembly GCA_034779795.1. Classification (NCBI taxonomy): domain Eukaryota; kingdom Metazoa; phylum Chordata; class Actinopteri; order Anabantiformes; family Anabantidae; genus Ctenopoma; species Ctenopoma multispine. The sequence continues at coordinate 18,670 of JAUYWH010019295.1, forward strand.
CCATTTTAATCAACACACTAGTCAGCTTATGGTTCTAATGTTTGCAGATGATACCACTTTTTTTCTTATTTTGTCTGCACTAAAAGAAAGACAGCAGAAAGCAATAGATCATGTGTAATTTCAGTGAGAAATTGCATCTTAAGGTGAACGGTAATAAACTAAGATGAGATCATTTGCGTTTAAATGTAGTTACCTCGGCTTTACACTGACTTTCAGCACATTATTTAGTATCAGGGCCACAACTTAACTGTTTGACTTTGTTCTCATTGTTCATTTTCAGCATTATCTCCAACACCTGTTCAGAGGAAGAAAAGTCCTAAAAGGCCATTGTTGACTACTTTTTTTTGTAGACTTGAAGTCAAGATGGCGCCAGTGTGTATGGCCTGCCAGCTGTCATTGGCATTGTTGTGTTCGGTGTGTTTGCTTTTGCTGAATTTTATTGTAAAGATAAACTCTCTATGGGTATACAATCAACAAACGCTGTTAGATCTTTGATTTTCCGATCTGGTGAAATTGGAATATGCAGATCAGAAAAGTTGGCCCCCGTTTCTGTTGGGGATTCCAGCTCACCTCTGCCGTGTCCTGACTCCACTTCTCCGGCGCAAGCGTACCCGCCACCAGGGTAAACGTAGCGGTCAGCTAGTGAGGTTTAAGGCATATTTGGAATGCTCTTCTGTGCTCTTGTTGAGAGATCTTAGAAAGGTGCCTTGCCTGTGTATCCCACTAAGTTTGCTAGAACCTGTCGACGCCTGGCTGGATTGGATTTTTTATGTGTGTCAGAGACATGGCTGAATGTTGAGTCCAGTGTTTTTGCTGAACTTTTACCCTAGGACTGCTGCTATTTCAACTGCCCTCGACTGTCGGGCAGAGGAGGAGGAATAGTGATGATCTTTAAAATTGTTTTAAATGTAAGCAGTTGTCAACATTGTCTTTATTTTCCACATTTGAACTGAGTTTGTTCAAACTGATTGGATCTCACAAAGTGCTGTGTGCAGTGATTTCTCGGTCTAAATAATAAAATAATAATAATAAGGATTTTATAAATGACTTTGTGGATTTCTTGGCCAAGTTTATGCCTAAATATGACCACGTTCTTATTGTCAGGGATTTTAATATATTTACGTGTGTTGTCCTGATATGCCCATGGCAAAGGGCTTTTTAAACCTTATTGACTCTTTTAATTTTGTGCAGTATGTGGCTGCTCCAACACACAAACACGGACATACACTTGATCTTGTTTTCTCTTATGGTTTTCCTGTTTTTAACTTAGAGATTTGTGATGCTGTGTTTTCCGATCATATGCCTGTGATATTTGAAGTTGACCTCGCCTGTACCCCAGTTAAACCTTGTGCTGCTGCTCCAAACTGTCATGTTTTTAACTTATCCAAAACTTACGTGTTTTGAACTTATCCAAAACTGAGATTCTGTTCTTTCCGGGAAACAACTGCCCTCAGCAAAATATCTCAATTCAAATTGGCTCGCTACTGCTAACACCTACAAAGTCAGCAAAAAGCCTTGGGGT
>JAUYWH010019296.1:0-20110 GCA_034779795.1 Ctenopoma multispine
TGTGTGTGTGTGTGTGTGTGTGTGTGTGTGTGTGTGTGTGTCTGTGTGTGTCTGTGTGTGTCTGTGTGTGTGTGTGTCTGTGTGTGTGTGTGTGTCTGTGTGTGTGTCTGTGTGTGTGTTCTGTGTGTGTGTCTGTGTGTGTCTGTGTGTGTGTGTGTGTCTGTGTCTGTGTGTGTGTCTGTGTGTCTGTGTCTGTGTCTGTGTGTGTGTGTCTGTGTGTGTGTGTGTGTCCTTGTGTCTGTGTGTGTGTAGACATCCAGGGGTGGGACTAACCCTGACTGACAGCTTGGTTGCCATAGTGACCTTCAGCTGATCAGGTTTCTGAGTTGGACCTTTTCTCTGTCTCCCTCTGCGTCTCCCTTTGCGTCTCCTCTCTCCTTCCTCCGTTTCCTCCCTCGTTCTCCTCTTTTCATCTCTTCTTTCTTCCCCTGCCACCCCCCCCCTCCCCCTCCTTCCCCTCCCTCCGTCCCTCTCTGTTCTGTGCCCCTGTTGGTTTCAGTCTTTGCATTATAATTCTCTTCTTTCAGGGCTGTGAGGACGCTGAGGTAGGCTCCAACTCTCTTCCTGTTTCAGTGACATTGAAACTGAGCTGAGATCAGTAGAAACTCCTGCAGCTCTTTGACCACGTGTTCAATCTGAACACGCATCTTTTGATGAGCAGCAGACAGGAGGTTCACGTTCTGTGTCATGGTTCAGTGTGTTGTTAGATGACAGTGTTTTTCTGGGATGTTTAACCTGCTCTTTGACTCCACGCGCTCCACAACTTCTTCGTTCTACGTCCTGCAGACTCCTGTGGATCTGATGAGTCTCACCGTTTAGCTCAGTGTTTGGTCTCCACCACATCCACGTTTCTTCAGCGGCTCTCTGACTGTGTGTCTAGTTGTGGACTGTGGCTTCTTAAAGCTCAGTAAAGTTGTGTACAGACATAAACACGCTGAGATCAGGATCTGTGAAGGTTCTCATCATCCAGGTCATGATTACCTCGAAAAAGCCATTCCAGAATGGACGGGTGAAACGTACAACAACAGGACTTAACTTTGATCCTCAGACCTGATTCCTGCTTTAACCAAACTAAATCTCTTTGTTTCTGCATTATAGACGTAGGAATCGGGACATTTTAACCTGCGTGTGACGGTGCAGCGATAACTGTTTTTAATGCAGCAGCACCTGGGGTCTGTGGTCTTTTGGTTTTTGGCCTTGTGTCACGTCTTCTTCAGACCTGGCTCCATCCTCACTTCACTTTGAAAGAGTCACAACTTTTCTGGAAATGTACTTTGTACTTTCACTTTAGTAACACTACAGGACTTGTATGTGTTCCACAGTGTTCCTATGATGTAGTATCAGTACTTTTACTTGGGTAAAAGTACTTCTCTCACTGTCCCCAAATTGTGTGAGGACAAAGGGACGTCCTTGATTTTAAACTTTAGTTTACTGTAAAGCTAATTTAAACTGTCAAAAGTCTGTTTGATGTGGGAGAACGAGAAGAGAAAGAGACGAGGATGTTTACAGCTGCAGGTCAGTGTGAGAACTGTGACAGGAACATGGTTTATTCTCTGAGGTCTGATCCAGATCAACACTTTAGTCATTTCACAAATCGGTGAACAGACGTTAGAAAACCTGTGTCATGTTAATGAGTGACCTGCAGAGAAACTGGTTGGTGGATTTGGTACCTTTGGTCAGAACCAGCAGTTTCCCACCATTAAACAGCAGATAAAGGCTCATTCAGCAGATTTAATGTTTAATAATTGACTCTTCTTCACGTGTTGTAGGTCGTCTTCACCTTTAACCTGTGAGGTGCCAACACACTGACAAAAGATTTTCTCACCAACTCAGCAGCATTATAATGATTCAAGTATAAGAACATAGAAAACATTCAAATGGACTGAAACAAACCAAATCAGTTCATCAGTTCACAGGAAGCAGACGTGTGAATTTAATGGTAAATTTAAGACAACTTGTTTTTCCTGCAGCAGCTGTTTGTAACTTAATTTATATCTTAGTCAGGTCTGAATATTGAGTCTTAAATGAAAACAGCCTTAAAATATAACCTTAAAATCACTTCACTTCACTTTACTTCACTTTACTTTACTTTACTTTACAGATGCTTTTATCTAAAGCGACTTACAAGGAGAAGACACCAGCGATTACCATTCAGGTTCTGTAAATTCTGAGTTACTACAAACTAAGAGCCCTGATAAGACACATGCTAGGAATTCTAAGTGGTAGACAATTATTTTTCTCTGTGTGTGTTAGACTCATTTCAAATACGTCTTAAACAACGAGTTTTCAAATGTCTTTTAAAGGTGGTGATTGTCTCAGCTAAATCACATTAGAGATTAAGAGGAAACTGTTTACAGTCCATTTTTTCACATTTCAAATTAAGGGGATTTTTTAGGGTTTAGATTTTCATATTAAAGGTTGAAGGTTAATTTAGATTCAGGTACAGACAGACAGGTGTCCGTCCATCATGGCGTTGGTGGTCTGTCAGAGGTCAGAGGTCAGTGTTAATAATCAGCCGGAGATCCAGAGGCAGTGAGTCAGCAGATCAGGTGTAGCTCTGAGACAGCAGAATATTTATAGACACAGACAGACGGACGTGTCCTCTGCAGACCTGACACCAGTCTCCTCCTCCTCTGCTGCTGCAGGCTGAAACACATGGACTCACCTAAACCTGAATCTCACCTTCAACACAGTCCAATCCAGATTATCTATGTTCTAGTTGTTGTAATCATGACCAGATTTTCAGGGGTTGTATAAGTTAAAAGGAAACTTTGGTCTTGCACTGTTTTAAGTCCTCTTTACCTTCACCCTCCAGGTTCTGCTGCCTGAAGTCTACCTGCTGAACACCTGACCCCCTGACGGAGCCATGAGCCACCACCCAAACTCTGTGGGTCCTGGTGACACCCTCAGTCTGTCTGCTGTGAGTCTCAACTCTGATCAATATTCACATTAATATCAGTTCTGCCTCTGTGTGAACCCATGATGTGGGCCAGGTGAGACTGTTACCATGGTCACAGCATCACTAATGCAGGACTTTTAACTCTTACAGTACTGCAAAGTAGTAGTGGTGGTACTTCAGTTACAGTCTGTGCTGGAGCTGGTATGTCTCCTGTCTGAACTGGACTCAGGTTAAGAACAAAATGTAAAACTGTGATGCTGCCGTTTTTCACCACACGATGAGACTCAGGTCGACTGTACTCTTTAATCTCTTCCTGCAGTCTCTGTCTCCCCATCCTCCGCGTTCCCACGATGATGAGGACGACGAGGACCTGAACAAGGTGTTTGATGTGCCGGGTTTTCAGCAGATTCTTCAACCCGCTGCTCGCAGTCCGCCAGAGAAACGCAGAGTCTACGATGAACAGGACTTTGAAGGTACTGTACCTAATTGCAGGACTTTAGTAAAGTTCTAGGGGACTTTGAGGTGGGTCCAGAGAAGAGTTTTGTCGCTTCCAGGTTCTGTGAAAATGTACTAAAGGTACATAAGTATTAACATTAGTACCTCCATCATTGAAGTACTTCTACTGCTACTGTGCTGCAGACCACCGTCACTCTTCTCTCCACGTCCATCATCCTCTGTCCAAACCTTCTGCCGACAGCAGGAGGAGGAGGACCAATGAGGGGAGGAGGGAGGGGATGCGAGGCTCTGCCCCCAGCCCTGTGAACACCATAGAGGAAGACCAGGAGGAGGAGGAGGGTGAGGAAGAGTCCTGCAGTCAGACTGATGGAGAGGAGGGACGGACGACCACGCCCTCCAGGTGAGTACCACACCTCTCTGGACCTTTAAACGTGTCTCTTCTCCAACACTTTTAATGAAGTCAATGTGTATCCACCCCCTGACCCCCCTCACAGTGACCCGCCCACCATCTCGACCAATCATAATGGCCTCTCACCTGGTTGCATCATGACGAGCAATGCTGCACACAACGCTGACGAGGCTGATACACTGACGTCAGTGGACCTGGACGGGATCAAGAGTCAGTAAACTGCTGCAGAGTTATACTTTACAGTATAAATACTATGTACCAGTACATTTAAGTACTACAGTACTTACCTGTACCTTCATGTACACAGTGAAAACACAGCAATAAACACAGGGAAACATTTAATGTACCAAACCTCAATATGAAAGCAGCAGCTCTCAGTCACGTTTTACTAATGTGGTCAGAGAGGTACTGATGTTTAGTTAACATGTAATTAACACCTAAATGTTGATGTCTCAAAAACTGACTGGATCAAAATTTAGAACAGGATTCTCACTAGAATGAATGCTAACATGGTACATGAATGCTAACATGGTACATGAATCCTAACATGGTACATGAATGCTAACATGAATCCTAACATGGTACATGAAGGCTAACATGGTACATGAATCCTAACATGGTACATGAATGCTAACATGAATCCTAACATGGTACATGAAGGCTAACATGGTACATGAATGCTAACATGGTACATGAATGCTAACATGGTACATGAATGCTAACATGAATCCTAACATGGTACATGAATGCTAACATGAATCCTAACATGGTACATGAATCCTAACATGGTACATGAATGCTAACATGGTACATGAAGGCTAACATGGTACATGAATCCTAACATGGTACATGAATGCTAACATGGTACATGAATGCTAACATGAATCCTAACATGGTACATGAATCCTAACATGGTACATGAAGGCTAACATGGTACATGAATGCTAACATGAATGCTAACATGGTACATGAAGGCTAACATGGTACATGAATGCTAACATGGTACATGAATGCTAACATGGTACATGAATCCTAACATGGTACATGAATGCTAACATGAATCCTAACATGGTACATGAAGGCTAACATGGTACATGAATGCTAACATGGTACATGAATGCTAACATGGTACATGAATGCTAACATGAATCCTAACATGGTACATGAATGCTAACATGAATCCTAACATGGTACATGAATCCTAACATGGTACATGAATGCTAACATGGTACATGAAGGCTAACATGGTACATGAAGGCTAACATGGTACATGAAGGCTAACATGGTACATGAATGCTAACATGGTTCATGAATGCTAACATGAATCCTAACATGCTGAATCAAAGAGTTTCTGTTGATCATGTGAGCTGAAGCTGCTGCTGACCTGAACACAATGCTGTCGTTCCACACACCAGCCCACAGCCTCTATCTATTGTTACTGTGCTTCTGTGTGTGTGTGGTCCTGGTGTTGGTCCTGGAGGATTCTGTTAGTCTATCAGATCAGCATGAAGTCAGGCTCTGCTCTGGTTGTGATCAAATATTTCAACAGCTTGTTGTTAGACAGACTAAAGGCCGATCTGAGTGAGTACTCACCTGTTTCTACTCACCTGTTTCTTCTCTGTGAACAGATGTTTGGAGTCGAGTCATGTAAACAGGAAGTATGAGGAGTTAAAGTCCGGCTCCACTCGTTTCTTTTGACAAGGGGAAGCTGTTTTGTGTTGCTGGTGTTGCAGAGGAACCTCTGGTTTAGAGATCTCATTGTGTGTTACTATTGTCTGCTAGTCACTAGTCTGGTACCAGAAAATCTGAGGTGGACCTGGTGGTTCTGATAGTGCTGTTTCAGGAATGTTGTGTGTTTGGCTGCTGCAGCAACAGATCCTGCCCGTGGACATGACTCCCACACTGAACATGCACAGTGTGTTGGACTGTGAAATCAGCAGGTCTGACAACAGTAATTTATCCTCAGCAGACACAGAGTAGACGTGAGGCTGGTTCAGTCTGCTGGAGCTAGAGAATAGTGTCGTGTTCTCTTCTCTCTGTCGTGTCCCATATGGACAGAGACTGAGAGTCTGAGGACTGATGTAGTCCTCAGAGAGTCCTCTGTGTCGTCTGGCCCTCTCTACAGAGAGCACAGAATTTATGAACGCAGAGTGACGACTAAGTTTTATTGAGCGCTCTGAGTCAAAGTTACATAACACAGGAGGAACCAGGACATTTGACATTTAATACACATGAAAAACATTTAATGTGACATTCTCACAACTGGGAAGATGATGTTGTCCAGTGTCCAGTAATCTGCTGCAGCTGTTTCCTGTCTGCTTCCTCTTTCTGCTGCTCTTCCTCAGGTTTTCTGACCTCAGCGACTGGTCGAATGGATCACTGGTTTTAGGTTTTAAAACTGGATTTGTTTCCATTCAGATACAACATGGAAAACTTCACTGCTGCAGATAAATCCTAGAATATCTGTTTTCTTTAATAAATAAGTTTTATCAGGGAGTCTGAAGTCTGAGTTTAAGACGTGTACTTGCACAGGTTTGATGTAGAACCACTTGGTGACAAACAGTCTAGGGGGCACTGTCAGTGGACCCTCTCTGCTGGAACATGATTGGTTGTTTGCTGTTTCTGGGAAAAGAAGAAGAGATGATGAGAAAAGAGAGAAAATTAGATTAGAACAGAAACCTGAACCCGAGCTGCTGATTATTGCTGAGTCTCATCTTACTGACACCTCAGTGAAGATCAGTCGAGCCTGAAACACAGTTAGTAAGTTCCCACAAGAGCCCTAGGAGGAGAGGGGTGAGACAGGAGGGAGGGAAGAAGGACACAAGTGAAGGACAAGGCAAGAAAGGAGTGTGATTTAGGTAGAAGAAGTACTCTGATGTTCTAGTGAAGTAAAAATACAAAACACAGTAAAAGTATTATTTTGAGTTAGTAAATGATGATGTTGATTGTTGACACTTTAATGTTAAAAATGCAGCAGCTGTGTCTTCACTTTATTAAAGGATGAGTCCAGTGAATTTCTGTTTTTCTGTTACTGACACCACAACACGCCCTTTAAAACCAACAATAAACTGTGTCGACTCACTGTAACGTCAGTAAATGAGAATCTACTGAAACTACATCTCGCAGAAGTCAGATTCTAATAAATTTAAGTACTGTACGTCATTTTACTTAAGTGCATTTCTTTAATAAACCTAGAGTCAGGTTCTGAACTATGACCTCTGACTCTGACCCTCACCTGCCTATCCCGCCCCTTCAGGTCACCGACTGGACGACGTTCCGGCGGTCCGACGGCACCTGGTGAGGCGGAGCTCCAAAGGACCAATCGTCTACGTCACCAAAGATCAGATCAGTGGCCGAACGCAGGTCCAACAGATCCAACCGGACCGGACCCCTCACGAGGTCAGAGACTAGAGTCCAGAGGTCGGAGAGGTCCATTTTATTCTAACACATAAACTAACTTCACATCAGCTGCCAGGACTTTTTTAGACCGGCACCGTCTGGTTATTCAGATACGTGTTGTATAAAACACACCAGCAGCAACAGAAAGAAGAAAAAGATTTGTTTAACGTGTTTGTCTGAACAACATGAACAAGAAAAAATTAAAAGTACAGTTTTAGATCAGAACGTAAGGGCACGAGGTGATGAGCTTCCATTCATGATGCTAAGGTAGGCTAAACAGGTCCTGGATCTCTGTGTGTAGTGGACACATCTTGACATGGAGAAGACACAGAATGAGAGTTTACACACTGTAAAACATCAGACAGAAAAATCAGAACCATCACCACAAACTAACCTTTTCTTGTTGACTTCATGTAAATATGGAGGTTTTGTTTATTTCGAGCTAATTCACAGCTAATGACTGCTGAGCTGATGAATGTGATGTGGTTGTGAGGTCTGATGGGACCACGTTGGACCAGGTTTTTTCCAGTGTGGGTCACTGTTACTTTCAGACTCTTCAGATCTTATAAACATGAGTTCTAACCTGAAATCTTTTGACTTGATGAATTAACTTGTGAGCCTAAAAAATGTGTCTTCAGTTCAGATTGAGCCTACTGTGGTTTACAGCAGTTCAGGTGACCAGGTTCAGGTGAGTACAATGTGAACAACAAACAGCTGGAACAACATCTGAAATGAGGCTGGATGGATGAAAGATGAGCTGAAAGTCTGAGCAGGTTAATCCAGGTGGTTTTGTGAACAAGTAACAAACTGGACTCTGGGAGACAGACAGGTGATGTTAGACAGGTGAAGTCAGAGTCAGGTAAACTGGGACCCCAGCCTCTGTTGCCTCAGTGTTCTCTCGTCTTCAGGATGGTCGGTTTGGACCTGAAGAGTCGACAAAGCAAGGTACTGATACACATTGGTCTGGTTTGATCTGGTACTGGTTTTTAACTGGTTTGATCAAATGTCCTGATGACACAGTATAATTGGAAATCAGTTCTCAGCAGATTAAGAGATGTTTGGATGGATTGACTCAGTTTATTCTGGTTCTGTCTTTAGTCTGGTTTGGTCCTGGATCTGGAGTCTGATTTAACCTGATTTTCTTTGGTTTGTTGAAGGTTAATTCTAATGACAAGTTGCCACACTGGCTGGTGGTTTTGTCTGTTAATGATCTGAAGACTTGAACTTGATTTGGTTTATTCGAGCCTAATTAGTTCTGATCAGGATTTGTTTCTCTGTTGAATGTGTGATATTCATGTAGAGTCCACTTCAGGCTCACATCTTAATCAGACCTGGGTAACATTTCTAATGGGTGATGTCTCAAATGCTCCACGTTTGACTGGGTTTAGTGCCATAATAACTGAATGTGGTCTGGTTCGTCCTCAGAACAGATGTTAGTATGTTGTCCAGGTTTTTCTGTGTGGTGCTGCACAGAGTTTAGATTCTGATTAATTAAATTAGTGATGTGAATTAAATCAGCTTTTAATAATTACTTACACTTATTAGCAGCCTTCAGTTCATCTGTAGCTTGTACCTGAATCTTTTTAGGATCATTTACCTCCTTTGTGTTTCCCTGGGAGTCTGTTCTCACTAAACTGCTGGGAAGTAACAAGAAGAGACTACACCCAGGAAGATATTTGTGTTAGATATTCAGGAATAGAGTGACTTGAATAAAAAATTCATACAGATGATCTGCTGCATCACAGTAAATTCTACCACACAGAACCCTTTATAACTGGTCTCATTCACACAGACATGCACTGGCCCACCAGAACAACCAAAACTAACCTTTAAACTTGTGTGTGTGTTTGTGTAGCTACAGTGTGGGGACATCAGCTATCAGTCATATGCTGATATTTATGGGACACGACTCACTTTGGGAATGAAAAACAGGTCCCCATAAACGGAACCTTGTATTCCTGGTTGTTGGCGTTTGTAAATGTTGGGATAATCTGTGCAACTACCTTATAAGTGACAAAGACAAGTTTATCTACAGGTGTTTGTGGAGCTGAACGAGCTGGTGATTGACAGGAACCAGGAGCTGCAGTGGAGGGAAACTGCTCGATGGATTAAATTTGAGGAGGAGGTGGAGGAGGAGACGGAGCGCTGGGGCAGACCTCGCATCGCCTCCCTCTCCTTCCGCTCGCTGCTGGAGCTCCGAAAAACCATGTCCCATGGTGAGGAGGATGAGGAGGCTCTATACTGTTGCACGGATTAATTGCGGAAAAAAACACATTTGTTGGCACAGTGTTATTTTTGTCATTCCTAAACAAAATATAAAAATGATAACTTGATGTTTTATTTACTTTTTTATCTACTCACAGTACAATCAACTGTTTTTGTGATCCAATCATGGTCATAAAGTGGCACACTGGGGCTACTGTGGTTCAGTTGGTGGGGTAAGGTCATGTGGTTGTGTTTCAGGGGCGGTGCTCCTAGATCTGAAGCAGACGACTCTGCCAGGTATTGCCCAGCAGGTGGTGGAGCAGATGGTGATCTCAGATCAGATTAAAGCAGAAGACAGAGCCAATGTCCTGAGAGCCCTACTGCTCCGACACAGGTTCATGTCCAAAATACATCTATTAACAAAACATCTGTGTGTCCAGTCGTTCATCCATTCTTTCATCCGTCAGTCCATACACCAATCTGTCCTCCATCATTGATCAGCCTACCTGTCTAACAGGTATCACGTCTTAAAACAGGTTAATTTGTCTGTTCATACATTTTTTATCTGTCCCTCAGTTCATATATCCATCCATCCATCCATCCGTCATCCATTATCCATCCATCTAAAGACTCATCCACCTACTGTTACTCCAGACAGTAACAGGAACATCTTTTAATATATTCCTTTTGTTTTCAGTCACCCGAGTGATGAGAAAGATCATAGTTTGTTCAACAAGAACATTTCTGCATCCAACTTGGCTGCCCTGATTGACAGACACAACGGCCAATCAGAGCCCTCCAATAACATGACCAATCACAGAGAAGCTGATGGAGAAAAGGTAAAAACAGCCAGACCTCTTAGTACACATTACCAAAGACTAACACTGATGGAACAGAGTCCCCCCCATGTTTGAAATTAGCTGACAAATTTAGTGATGGATTTAAAAAGCTGGTTCAGTTCTGGATTGCCTCCTGGTTGAGGAAGGAGTTCATTGTGATGGTTATCACAGTCTGGTTCCTCACTGTATGAAGTGGCAGCACCACCACCATGAGCCTGGTTCTGCTGGAGGTTTCTTCCGTTAAAGGGATTTTTTTCCTCTCCAGTGTCGCCTCAGTGCTGCTCTAGTGGGACTGTTGGGTTTTCTACTTTATTCTGTAAATTTTGATTTAATGTTTAAGGTCTTAAACCTTAAACACTGTAAAGTGCCTCGAGATAACTTCTGTTGTGAATTGACGCTATATAAATAAAGTTGAATTGAATTGAATTGAATTGAAAGAGTAGGTGTCAGCTTGTTAGCATTTACAGAAACTTTGTCGTCTACTGTTTCCAGAGAGAAGCTGCAGTTCTCTGTCACTCCAGATCCAAACATGAAGTGAGGCTGATGGAGAAGATTCCAGAGAGAGCAGAGGCCACTGTGGTCCTCGTAGGTAAGCATCACATGTGTGGGCATCATGTACACATCATCTCCATCCAGGTGTTGATCTACAGAATGGCAGGTTTTGTAGGTTCAGTAAGCCTCTTCATTGTCTGCAGGCAGTGTGGGATTCCTGGACCAGCCTTCCATGGCATTTGTGCGGCTGCAGGAGGCGGTCCTGCTGGAGTCTGTCCTGGAGGTGCCTGTCCCTGTGAGGTTCCTTTTCCTCCTGCTGGGCCCGCCCACTGCCAACATTGATTATCACCAGATTGGACGCTCCATCTCCACGCTCATGTCAGACAAGGTGAGTCACCACTGAGTTATCTCTGCCATGCTATGCTTTAATGCATGTAACATGATGAATTTTTTCTTCAGAACTTCCACGGGGCAGCGTACCACGCTGATGATCGCCAGGACCTGCTGACGGCCATTAACCGCTTCCTGGACTGCAGCATCGTCCTGCCTCCCTCAGAGGTTGGTGGGGATGAGCTGCTGCACTCAGTCGCTCGCTTCCAAAGAGAAATGCTTCGCAAGAGGGAAGAAGAGCATAGTGGGAAACTGCAGGAGAAACAGAACGGTATTCAACTAGATGAAGGTTGGTTATCGGGTTATTAGTCTAATGTTTTTCAGTAAATATGGATTTGGACAATGTTCCCTCATCCTGAATATTCATCCTGGAAACTCAGTGACGGAGAAACTGTGCAGCTATGTTGGTTTATGGAAACTTTACTTTACTTTACTTTACTTTACTTGTCAGATACTTTTATCCAAAGCGACTCACAAGGAGAAGACACCAGCAATTACCATTCGGTTTCTGTAAATTCTGAGTTACTACAAAACAAAGAGCCTCAACAAGTCAAGATAAAGAACATACTAGGACTTGTTTAGTGCAAGACTTTTTGTTGTGAATGTGTGTGTGTGTGTGTGTGTGTGAGAGAGAGACTCATTTAAAATACATTTTAAACAAGTGAGTTTTCAAATGTTTTTTAAAGGTGGTGATAGTCTCAGCTAGTCGAATGGGGCAGGGCAGGTTGTACAACCAGCCAGGGACAACAAAGGAGAATAAACTCGATTGGGGTCGGAGACCCTGTGTAGAGGGAATTTTTTATCTCATTTCATTCGCAGATCTGAGAGGGAGGTAGTGTTGCAGGAGTGTAGCTTACTAATAGCGTGTTGATATACGGGCTGCCGCATTTTGGACCATCAGTTGGAGGTGTCACTCAGACATCCATGCCGATATATCTGAGAGACAGGCTGAAGTTTTTGTTGAAACAGTGGTATCCTCTGGTGGGAAAGACAGATAGAGCTGAGTGTCATCAGCATAGGAGTGATATGAAAAGCCATGGGATTGGATGATGTGACCAAATGAGTAAGTGTATAGTGAGAAAAGAAGGGGGCCAAGGACAGAACCTTGTGGGACCCCTGTGGTTACCTTAGAGAAGGTAGATGTCTCACCTCCCCATGATACCTGGAAAGACCTGTGTTTGGGTGTTAAGTGGGTGGTTAAGTGTGGTCAACCTGGTGGACGTGTGAATTGGGCCTGATTTTCCTGGGGAGGGATGAAAGGGCAGCATGACTGAGAATCTTCATAGACATCTAGTAGGATGAGGACAGATGATCTTCAAACAGCTGTTGCAGCATGAAGGTCATCCATCATTGCCAGGAGGGAGGTTTCAGTTGAATGTTCTTTCCTGAAACCAGACTGAAAAGGGTCTAGTAGATCATACATTTGCAGAAATGTAGAAAGTTGTACCAGGACAGCACATGACTTTCTGAAAGAAATGGAAGGTGGGAGACTGGGCGGTAGCTGTTCAGTAGGGAAGGGTTTAGTGTGGGGTTTTTTTGAGCAGGGGAGCAATGAGAGTTTGTTTGAATGCAGTGGGAAATGTTCCGGTTTCGAGTGAAGAATTTAGTCAGAGCAGATGTTAAGGTGGGTTGTATGGGTTTGTATGTATGGGTTCCCTCACACCTCCTTCAGAGGTGTGAGGGAATGGGATCCAGGGAGTAGGTGGTGGGGTGACTTGACTGGAGAAGCTTAGACACTGTCTGATTCTGAGAGCGGAGTGAAGGCAGACAGTGTTCTAGTTTCAGGGGTAACAGAGGGGTGGGGTCTGGGGTTAGGGGGTGAGAATTGTTTGTTAATAGCAGCCACCTTCTTTGTGATGACGATAGCAAAGTCCTCAGGTGAGAGAGAAGTAGAGGGGGGAGGTGGGGGAGGATTCAGGAGGCGGTTAAAGGTAGAGAATAGTGTGAGTGTCTGTGCAGTTGCTTACCTTATCCTGGAAGTCTGTAGTTTTAGCTGTGGTGACAGCAGCAGAGAAGGATGTTAAAAGAGATTGATACTTAGTAAGTTTACCCGGGCATTTGGATTTCTTCCGTTGCCTTTCAGCTGCTCTGAGATGAGTCCTATAGCAGCAAACCTCATCAGAGATCCATGGAGAGGGAGAAGTCTCACGTGTCGGTTTTGAGGTGAGAGGGCAGAGTCTATCAAGGCAAGAGGTTAGTGTAGAGCAGAGGGTATCTGTGGCACAGTTAGGGTCCTGAATTTAGAGAATATCTAGGGGTGAAAGTTTAGAGGAGAGAGGGTGTGGAGATTACGACGGAAATGGGTTAAGTGTGATGTCGATGTGGTGTTTGCCAGGGGGGATAGTCTGAATGGAATGAAAGAGTGGTCAGATAGAGAAACAGCAACAGCAACATCCAGTTCTGACCTGTGTGGAACTTTTATTTCAGTGATCAAATTTTTTTTGGTGCTGTTCAAATAAATTTGCAACAGACTTTGGAAAAAGCACTGGTGGCATCAAGTCAATGTCCAAAAAAGTCGTTGACTGTGCAAAGTCATTTTGGCAGGAACACAGTTTGAAACAGCAGAGATGCTGAAACGTAATTATTTGTTTGTATGTCCTCATCTTTGCAAAGTAAACTGGAATACCATCAACTTTTGTCAGATTGGTTGACGATGTGATCAAGGGAAACCATGTACAACCTCACAGTTGATGAATATCATATCTAATGATGTCATGTGATTCCAATGACAAGAAAGTTCAAGGATCTTTTGTTTCAGATTCCCTGGTTCCTTCCAAAGCTGGTGACGAGCCCCTCAGACGTTCTGGTCGTCTGTTTGGAGGTCTGATCAAAGACCTAACTCGCCGCTACCCTCAGTACCTCAGTGACATCCGAGATGCCCTGAACCCTCAGTGCATGGCCGCCATCATATTCATTTATTTTGCTGCACTGTCACCTGCCATCACCTTTGGTGGACTGTTGGGTAAGTCTGGACCTCGGAAAAATTTATATAGAAACTGATGAGGAAGATCAGGAGATCCAGTAATATTTAATACATAAAAAAGTTTCTTAAAACTTTTTATTTTACTTTAAAATCTTTGGGAGCAGGGGTAGGATGTCAAAGGAACAACAGTCAGACTGATGATGTCACAGGTCTACACAGCTTGAGGTTTTGTTGAACAAGTTTCAAGTTGCTTTACGTTGACTGAAGCAAAGACTAACTTAATGTAAGATGTTTATTTAGATGATTTGTCTTTGGGGCATTCATGATTGTTCTCTGTCCTGTGAACCAGGTGAGAAAACAGAGGGGCTGATTGGTGTGTCAGAGCTGATAGTTGCCACGTCGATGCAGGGCATAGTGTTCAGTATACTGGGAGCCCAACCTCTGCTGGTGATTGGCTTCTCTGGACCGCTGCTGGTGTTTGAAGAGGCCTTTTACACTGTGAGCTCACCTGACAGAATGTCTACACACCTGTGTCAGAATATCACAGTGTCTCTGTTACTCTGTCAACGACAGAATATGTTAGAGGCTGATTTTCTGAGAGCTGTTATCTAGCAGGAATTTGACAATTCTTCACCTTAAAACAGATAAAAGGCAAGAATAAAATCCACCTACCTTTGTTTCTGAAGTTTTCAGCTGCGTTTTGTGGCCTTTCTTTTTATCAGGTAACCTAACAATGGAACTATAATCAGGTCATAATGGGGGTGTAACAGTTAAGATCCAACTCAGTTTTTATTGCCACAGTATCAATGGCCTCATGCTACATTACATAAAATGGCAGCACCACACAGCGAGGTTCCCAGAGAATAAGAGGACCTTGTGCTAAGATTATAATACCTGTAGTAGTCTCCTCTTACAAACTCTATTAAGACGCTGTAAAAACTATCCCTTTAGCTAATAAGCTAATTATTGATCTGTCCGTGGTTCTGACTGTTCCCTAATATGTACCTTGTCTGTGTTTTCATGTAGTTTTGTAGAGACAATGGGATTGAGTATCTGACAGGACGAGTGTGGATCGGCTTCTGGCTCGTGCTCATTGTTCTCCTCACTGTGGCCTTTGAAGGAAGCATCCTGGTTCGCTTCGTCTCCCGCTTCACTCAGGAGATCTTCTCCTTCCTGATCTCACTCATATTTATCTACGAGACCTTCGCCAAACTGATCAAGGTAAAGTCAAAGTACGAGCTGCAGCCATGTGAAACACTATGTCCTACACATTTACCAACACACAAACACTTTGTTCTGTATGTTTTCCAGATCTTTCAGGAGCATCCTCTCCGAAATTGTCACCATGGCAACATCACAGCATCTACATCTCTGTGCAACTACACCACAGCAGCAGGGGATTCTGGGAAGATAGTTGGAGAACCCAACACAGCCTTGCTGTCGTTTGTGCTCATGTCAGGAACATATTTCATCGCTTTCTACCTGCGCAAGTTCAAGAACAGCTCCTTTTTCCCTGGAAGGGTCAGTATCATTCAGAACTGGTGTTTGTTTGGTCAGAACAAAATACACAACAGGATTACTGCCCATCAGAACATTTAGATTTTAATACCATTTAATTATCTTACCTGTGTGGATGTTTTTCTTTTTGGCATCTGCAGTTGTAGACTAAATCTGTGATCAGAGTTCTGGTGTTTCCATGTTTCAGCTCCGTAGGATCATTGGGGACTTTGGGGTTCCCATTGCTATCCTCATCATGGTACTGGTGGATTACAGCGTGGAGGACACCTACACCCAGGTCGGACCAGACCACATTTTAAGACCCATAAAGAGGTTCTTGTGTTAATAAAACTCACTATGAAGGGATCAGACATGTTAATAATGTCGTCTTTGTACTGGCTGACAGAAACTGAATGTGCCCAGTGGATTCTCTGTGTCCAGTCCGGAGAAGCGTGGTTGGCTGATTTCTCCTTTGGGGTCGGACGGACAGTTTCCTGTTTGGATGATGGGGGCCAGCATCCTGCCAGCCATCCTGGTTTTCATCCTCATCTTCATGGAGTCTCAGATCACAGCGTACAACACTTCTTGTCATCTTGTCATTTAGATAAAATAACCAACAAATTCAAGTGTGACAGTGTGTTTTTATTTGATCCCTCTAACAGGCTGATTGTCAGTAAGAAGGAGAGGATGCTGGTGAAAGGAACTGGTTTCCATCTGGACCTCCTAATCATTGTGGTGGTCGGTGGAATCTCAGCTCTGTTTGGTTTGCCCTGGCTGTCGGCTGCCACAGTTCGCTCTGTCACTCACACCAACGCCCTCACCGTCATGAGCAAATCTGTCGCCCCTGGAGACAAGCCCCGCATCCAGGAGGTGAAGGAGCAGAGGGTGACGGGCTTCCTGGTGGCTGTGTTAGTGGGTACGACCGTCTGAGACCTTCTGCTGTTGGTTTTACTACAGTTGCTACAACTTATTCTGATGTGGTTCTGATCCCCTCTCAGGTCTGTCCATTGTGATTGGGGAGGTTCTGCGTCAGATCCCCCTGGCAGTGCTGTTTGGGATCTTCCTCTACATGGGTGTGATGTCCCTGAATGGGATCCAGCTCACCGAGAGACTCATCCTGCTGCTGATGCCCTCAAAGTACCATCCTGACCAAAACTATGTCCGCAAGGTTAGACCCTCACCTGGGACATAAACATAGTGTGGAGTCACATCACGTGGACTTGAGTTCTGGTTATGACTTTGACTCCAAACAGACTTTGACTTGAGCACCAATAAGTAATAAACCATTGTTAGAGACCACGGACAGGTGACAGATAATAAGTCAGAGGGAGGTGAAACAAAGTCAGTGTTGTAGTTCATGGTTTTGGTTTTAACTCAGGAGTTTTACCCTTAAACTGTATTTGAGACTCGAACGACATAGATGGAAACAACGAGCAGATTCTCCTCAGAAATGCTCACCTGCTTGTTTATATCTCACCTGTCTCTCTGTGTCTCACCTGTCTCACAGGTGCGGACATTAAGGATGCACCTCTATACGCTGGTCCAGCTGACCTGTCTGTCCCTCCTGTGGGTCGTCATGGCGACAGCAGCAGCCCTGGCATTCCCCTTCGTGCTGCTGCTGACCATACCTGTGAGGATGCTGCTGTTGCCCCGCCTCTTTAGCTGGAGAGAGCTGCAGAGTGTGAGTCACACCTTGTTTTACCTGACGTTAGTGCCGGGACATGAAAGACACTCAGCACTGAGCAGGACAGGTGTCTGCTGAGTGTGAGGACTAAGACAACCTGTGTTTACCTCATTACTGTCCAGTGAGTTTCTGTGTGTCTAAGACAACAGCTGATGGATCAACGATCAAATCACAAAGTTTAAAATTTCTACTTTTCCTAAATTTGCCTTAAAACTCTCAGCTAATGGTCCGACAGGTAATTTAGTCTTTCACGGTCAGTACAGAACACTGATGGGTAGTTGTGGTTCTGCAAGATTATGACCTCTGACCTCTGACCCTGCAGCTGGACGCTGACGATGCAGAGCCGTACCTGGAGGATAAGGAGGGGCAGGACGAGTACTCACAGCTGCAGATGCCCGTGTGACCTGCACCTGTCGTCCTCAGTAGCACACCTGACATGTATCCTGTAGCAGAGCTGGCTGAACTCAACGCGCTTTCTGAAACCGTGTTTCTATAAACCTGGTTTATTTTTTTCTGTTCTAAGACGTGGGTTTATTTGTGATGAAGGAGCTGCTGAACAAACACACTGACTGAAACCTGAACTCTAATGTTTTTATCTGTGGGTCACATTATGTTTCAAAGATTCCCATGTAACGGTTTCTGTCTCTGTCATTAAATGGAAATACTTTTAACGTTTGTATATTTCTATTTATTTATTAAGACCAACATTTATCATTTATTTGATGTAATGCATGAGAACAATGAGGCATCTGCACAGCTATAACCAGTGACTTTTACAATAAAAGCCTGAGATCATTAAGAGGAGACAGAACTTTGGTCATCAGCATCTTAAATCAGTGTTATCATCTAACTAAGGAGGGACTTTGTAAGAGTTTGTATTATATTAACTTTTTTAGCTTTTTTCCTACTGATAATATCAGATTTAAATATTCACACTTTGCTGTAATTATGTTTTCATGGATAATCAACAATTATAATTTTATCCACCACAGGTAGGTGACATATTTCATTAACAGATAAATGATGAGAATACAAAAACAAAAACAGATGTTCACTGCAGTTACAATTCTACCCCTCCCATCATAACACCCCCACACTGAGCTCTGACTTTAACTGAACATGAGGTGAAACAGAGCAGAGTGAAGATACTGCCGCTACAGCTGTGTTCACGACAATATGTTTTCTAGAACTTCTGACATAAACTCAGGATATTTCCACGATGATGTAATTATGATGATATTTATCATTTATTTTACCTAATCATGATGGAGGGGGTGTGATGCACCATCAAACCAACACATGTTTTAACGTAAACAATCAGAAGTAACCTCTCAGGACCAGCCTCTCCTTCAGTTGAGTCTGTGGGTTTGTTTCACTTTCACTTGTGTGAGGTAGTTTCTTCCTGACTGTAAAGACTTGTAGGTTCAAAGCAGATCATCATCTGTGGCTTCCTGATGCAGCGCGATCAGAACGGACACAGAAAAGCTCTGATTCGACCTGATACTTTTATTGATAATGAGACCATAATAATACCAAACGCAACGTGTCCCTTCTGTCTTAATAATCAAATTTAGTTTCCTGTTTGACTCTAAATAACAGCTTCATGTCTATTTGTGCAAACAGGAAGTGACAGTGAACTTCTCTGTGAACGACGTGGACAATTCTTCAAATCTGGTCAATAGACTCAAAGGAGAAAGGTAAAGCTAATTAATTCTTTACAGTAATCATCATCATTTCAATTTCATTTATATTGTTCACAGCCTACATAATCTCAGGACAGTTTAAGTCCCAGTACTTAAACAGAGTTAAATAGAAAACCCAATAAATCCCTGCTGAGCAGCACCAGGAGACAGTGGTTACCACCTGTGTGTGGCCACACTGCCTCCTCCCAGGACAAGGACCTGGGAGAAAGATGCACAAGACAGAGAGGGAGGCAAAGACAGTCACACAGTCTGTTCGAGCTGAAATACTTCATCACTGAGACTGAACCCTCGAGCGGGGAGCACGAGCTGGAATATCTGTTTAAAGGAGATCAGACACACGAAGGAGAACTTTGATTAAGAAGATGGAATATTAACTGTTCCCTAAGTGAAAGAAAGCAGTTCAAAAGAAAGACACTGATCAAATATCAGGGATGAATAATCTACAGTAAAAAACGCAGAATTATAATACACACTGTACCTGGACTGTTTGTACTGTCACTGCACAACAACACAACAAATTTAAGACAAATTTAAGGTCTCCTAGAGATACTTCACTCACTGATAAAAAATGGTTTTACAATAATACTGTGTGTGTGTGTGTCTCTGTGTCTGTGTGTGTCTGTGTGTGTCTGTGTCTCCGTGTGTGTCTGTCTGTGTGTGTGTGTGTGTGTCTGTGTGTGTCTGTGTCTGTGTCTGTGTGTGTCTGTCTCTGTGTGTGTGTGTCTGTGTGTGTCTGTGTCTGTGTCTGTGTGTGTCTGTCTCTGTGTGTGTGTGTCTGTGTGTGTGTGTGTCTGTGTCTGTGTGTGTCTGTGTGTGTGTCTGTGTCTGTGTGTGTGTGTGTCTGTCTGTGTGTGTGTGTGTCTGTGTGTGTGTCTGTGTCTGTGTGTGTGTGTGTGTCTGTGTGTGTGTGTGTCTGTGTGTGTCTGTCTCTGTGTGTGTGTGTCTGTGTGTGTGTGTGTCTGTGTGTGTGTGTCTGTGTGTGTCTGTGTGTGTGTCTGTGTGTGTCTGTGTTTGTGTGTGTCTGTGTTTGTGTGTGTGTCTGTGTGTGTGTGTGTGTGTGTGTTTGTGTGTGTGTGTGTCTGTGTGTGTCTGTGTGTGTCTGTGTGTGTGTGTCTGTGTGTGTCTGTGTTTGTGTGTGTGTGATGCTGAGGTCAGACTATTGCGGACAGCAACGGGGAGGGGAGCATGAACAACAGAACGATGAAGAAGTGGAG